>JAHCLQ010000778.1:0-79632 GCA_023678885.1 Pogostemon cablin
AAAACGAGCATCAAAATGATGAAAATATGCATCGAAACGAAGGAAATGTTGATCGTAACGAGAAAATATGCATCAAAATAATGGAAATATGCATCGAAACGAAGAAAATATTGATCATATCGAGAAAATGAGCATCAAAATGATTGAAATATGCATCGAAAAGAAGGAAATATTGATAATAACGAGAAAACGAGCATCAAAATGATGAAAATATGCATCGAAACAATGGGAAATGTTGATCGTAACGAGAAAATGAGCATCCAAATGAAGGAAATATGCATCAGAAACGAAGGAAATATTGATTGTAACGAGAAAATGAGCATCAAAACGAAGAAATATGCATCAAAACGAAGGAAATATTGATTGTAACTAGAAAATGAGCATCAAAACGAAGAAATATGCATCGAAACGAAGAAAATATTGATCATATCGAGAAAATTAGCATCAAAGTAATGAAAATATGCATCGAAAAGCAGGAAATATTGATCGTAACGAGAAAACGAGCATCAAAATAATGGATATATGCATCGAAAAGAAGGAAATGTTGATCATAACGAGAAAACAAGCGTCAAAATGATGAAAATATGCATCGAAACAATGGGAAATGTTGATCGTAACGAGAAAATGAGCATCTAAATGATGGAAATATGCATCGAAACGAATAAAATGTTGATTGTAAGAGAAAATGAGCATCAAAACGAAGAAATATGCATCGAAAAGAAGGAAATGTTAATTGTAACGAGAAAATGAGCTTCAAAACGAAGAAATATGCATCGAAACAAAGAAAATGTTGATCATATCGAGAAAATGAGCATCAAAATGATGGAAATATGCATCGAAACTAGGGAAATGTTGATCGTCATGAGAAAATGAGCATCAAAATGAAGGAAATATGCATAGAAAAGAAGGAAATATTTATCATAACGAGAAAACGAGCATCAAAATGATGAAAATATGCATCGAAACGAAGGAAATGTTGATCGTAACGAGAAAATATGCATTAAAATGATGGAAATATGCATCGAAACGTAGAAAATATTGATTATATCGAGAAAATGAGCATCAAAATGATTGAAATATGCATCGAAAAGAAGGAAATATTGATAATAACGAGAAAACGAGCATCAAAATGATGAAAATATGCATCGAAACAATGGGTAATGTTGATCGTAACGAGAAAATGAGCATCTAAATGAAGGAAATATGCATCAAAACGAAGGAAATATTGATTGTAACGAGAAAATGAGCATCAAAACGAAGGAAATATTGATTGTAACTAGAAAATGAGCATCAAAACGAAGAAATATGCATCGAAACGAAGAAAATATTGATCATACAGAGAAAATGAGCAACAAAATGATGGAAATATGCATCGAAACTGGGGAAATGTTGATCGTCATGAGAAAATGAGCATCAAAATGAAGGAAATAAGCATCGAAAAGAAGGAAATGTTGATCATAACGAGAAAACGAGCATCAAAATGATGAAAATATGCATCGAAACGAAGGAAATGTTGATCGTAACGAGAAAATATGCATCAAAATGATGGAAATATGCATCGAAACGAAGAAAATATTGATCATATCGAGAAAATGAGCATCAAAATTATTGAAATATGCATCGAAAAGAAGGAAATGTTGATCATAACGAGAAAACGAGCATCTAAATGAAGGAAATATTGATCGTAACGAGAAAATATGCATCAAAATGAAGGAAATATGCATCGAAACAAAGAAAATGTTAATCATAATGAGAAAATGTGCATAAAAATGATGAAAATATGTATCGAAACGAAAGAAATGTTGATCGTAACGAGAAAATGAGCATCAAAATGAAGAAATATGCATCGAAACGAAGAAAATGTTGATCATATCGAGAAAATGAGCATCAAAATAATGGAAATATGCATCGAAAAGAAAGAAATGTTGATCGTAACGAGAAAACGAGCATCAAAATAATGGAAATATGCATCGAAAAGAAGGAAATGTTGATCATAACGAGAAAACGAGCATCAAAATGATGAAAATATGAATCGAAACGAAGGAAATATTGATCGTAACGAGAAAATATGCATCAAAATGATGAAAATATGCATCGATACGAAGAAAATATTGATCATATCGAGAAAATGTGCATCAAAATTATTGAAATATGCATCGAAAAGAAGGAAATGTTGATCATAATGAAAAACGAGCATCTAAATGAAGGAAATATTGATCGTAACGAGAAAATGTGCATCAAAATGAAGGAAATATGCATCGAAATAAAGAAAATGTTAATCATTATGAGAAAAAGAGCATAAAAATGATGAAATATGTATCGAAACGAAGGAAATGTTGATCGTAACGAGAAAATGGGCATCAAAATGAAGAAATATGCATCGAAACGAAGAAAATATTGATCATATCGAGAAAATGATCATCAAAATAATGGAAATATGCATCGAAAAGAAGGAAATGTTGATCGTAACGAGAAAACGAGCATCAAAATAATGGAAATATGCATCAAAAAAAGGAAATGTTGATCATAACGAGAAAACGAGCATCAAAATGATGAAAATATGCATCGAAACGAAGGAAATGTTGATCGTAACGAGAAAACGAGCCTCTAAATGAAGGAAATATTGATCGTAACGAGAAAATGTGCATCAAAATGAAGGAAATATGCATCGAAACAAAAAAAATGTTAATAATAATGAGAAAACGAGCATAAAAATGATTAGAATATGTATCGAAACGAAGGAAATGTTGATCGTAACGAGAAAATGAGCATCAAAATGAAGAAATATGCATCGAAACGAAGAAAATATTTATCATATCGAGAAAATAGGCATCAAAATAATGGAAATAAGCATCGAAAAGAAGAAAATGTTTATCGTAATGAGAAAACGAGCATCAAAATAATGGAAATATGCATCGAAAAGAAGGAAATGTTGATCATAACGAGAAAACGAGCATCAAAATGATGAAAATATGCATCGAAATGAAGGAAATGTTGATCGTAACGAGAAAATATGCATCAAAATGATGGAAATATGCATCGAAACGAAGAAAATATTGATCATATCGAGAAAATGAGCATCAAAATTATTGAAATATGCATCGAAAAGAAGGAAATGTTGATCATAACGAGAAAACGAGCATCTAAATGAAGGAAATATTGATCGTAACGAGAAAATATGCATCAAAATGAAGGAAATATGCATCGAAACAAAGAAAATGTTAATCATAATGAGAAAATGTGCATAAAAATGATAAAAATATGTATCGAAACGAAAGAAATGTTGATCGTAACGAGAAAATGAGCATCAAAATGAAGAAATATGCATCGAAACGAAGAAAATGTTGATCATATCGAGAAAATGAGCATCAAAATAATGGAAATATGCATCGAAAAGAAAGAAATGTTGATCGTAACGAGAAAACGAGCATCAAAATAATGAAAATATGCATCGAAAAGAAGGAAATGTTGATCATAACGAGAAAACAAGCGTCAAAATGATGAAAATATGCATCGAAACAATGGGAAATGTTGATCGTAACGAGAAAATGAGCATCTAAATGATGGAAATATGCATCGAAACGAAGAAAATGTTTATTGTAACGAGAAAATAAGCATCAAAACGAAGAAATATGCATCGAAACGAAGGAAATGTTAATTGTAACGAGAAAATGAGCTTCAAAACGAAGAAATATGCATCGAAACAAAGAAAATGTAGATCATATCGAGAAAATGAGCATCAAAATGATGGAAATATGCATCGAAACTAGGAAAATGTTGATCGTCATGAGAAAATGAGCATCAAAATGAAGGAAATATGCATCGAAAAGAAGGAAATGTTGGTCATAACGAGAAAACGAGCATCAAAATGATGAAAATATGCATCGAAACGAAGGAAATATTGATCGTAACGAGAAAATATGCATTAAAATGATGGAAATATGCATCGAAACGTAGAAAATATTGATCATATCGAGAAAATGAGCATCAAAATGATTGAAATATGCATCGAAAAGAAGGAAATATTGATAATAACGAGAAAACGAGCATCAAAATGATAAAAATATGCATCGAAACAATGGGAAATGTTGATCGTAACGAGAAAATGAGCATCCAAATGAAGGAAATATGCATCAGAACGAAGGAAATATTGATTGTAAAGAGAAAATGAGCATCAAAACGAAGAAATATGCATCAAAATGAAGGAAATATTGATTGTAACTAGAAAATGAGCATCAAAACGAAGAAATATGCATCGAAACGAAGAAAATATTGATCATACAGAGAAAATGAGCAACAAAATGATGGAAATATGCATCGAAACTGGGGAAATGTTGATCGTCATGAGAAAATGAGCATCAAAATGAAGGAAATATGCATCGAAAAGAAGGAAATATTGATCATAACGAGAAAACGAGCATCAAAATGATGAAAATATGCATCGAAACGAAGGAAATGTTGATCGTAACGAGAAAATATGCATCAAAATGATGGAAATATGCATCGAAACGAAGAAAATATTGATCATATCGAGAAAATGAGCATCAAAATTATTGAAATATGCATCGAAAAGAAGGAAATGTTGATCATAACGAGAAAACGAGCATCTAAATGAAGGAAATATTGATCGTAACGAGAAAATATGCATCAAAATGAAGGAAATATGCATCGAAACAAAGAAAATGTTAATCATAATGAGAAAATGTGCATAAAAATGATGAAAATATGAATCGAAACGAAAGAAATGTTGATCGTAACGAGAAAATGAGCATCAAAATGAAGAAATATGCATCGAAACGAAGAAAATGTTGATCATATCGAGAAAATGAGCATCAAAATAATGGAAATATGAATCGAAACGAAGGAAATATTGATCGTAAAGAGAAAATATGCATCAAAATTATGAAAATATGCATCGATACGAAGAAAATATTGATCATATCGAGAAAATGTGCATCAAAATTATTGAAATATGCATCGAAAAGAAGGAAATGTTGATCATAACGAAAAACGAGCGTCTAAATGAAGGAAATATTGATCGTAACGAGAAAATGTGCATCAAAATGAAGTAAATATGCATCGAAATAAAGAAAATGTTAATCATTATGAGAAAACGAGCATAAAAATGATGAAATATGTATCGAAACGAAGGAAATGTTGATCGTAACGAGAAAATGAGCTTCAAAATAAAGAAATATGCATCGAAACGAAGAAAATATTGATCATATCGAGAAAATGAGCATCAAAATAATGGAAATATGCATCGAAAAGAAGGAAATGTTGATCGTAACGAGAAAACGAGCATCAAAATAATGGAAATATGCATCAAAAAAAGGAAATGTTGATCATAACGAGAAAACGAGCTTCAAAATGATGAAAATATGCATCGAAACGAAGGAAATGTTGATCGTAACGAGAAAATATGCATTAAAATGATGGAAATATGCATCGAAACGTAGAAAATATTGATTATATCGAGAAAATGAGCATCAAAATGATTGAAATATGCATCGAAAAGAAGGAAATATTGATAATAACGAGAAAACGAGCATCAAAATGATGAAAATATGCATCGAAACAATGGGTAATGTTGATCGTAACGAGAAAATGAGCATCTAAATGAAGGAAATATGCATCAAAACGAAAGAAATATTGATTGTAACGAGAAAATGAGCATCAAAACGAAGAAATATGCATCAAAACGAAGGAAATATTGATTGTAACTAGAAAATGAGCATCAAAACGAAGAAATATGCATCGAAACGAAGAAAATATTGATCATACAGAGAAAATGAGCAACAAAATGATGGAAATATGCATCGAAACTGGGGAAATGTTGATCGTCATGAGAAAATGAGCATCAAAATGAAGGAAACATGCATCGAAAAGAAGGAAATGTTGATCATAACGAGAAAACGAGCATCAAAATGATGAAAATATGCATCGAAACGAAGGAAATGTTGATCGTAACGAGAAAATATGCATCAAAATGATGGAAATATGCATCGAAACGAAGAAAATATTGATCATATCGAGAAAATGAGCATCAAAATTATTGAAATATGCATCGAAAAGAAGGAAATGTTGATCATAACGAGAAAACGATCATCTAAATGAAGGAAATATTGATCGTAACGAGAAAATATGCATCAAAATGAAGGAAATATGCATCGAAACAAAGAAAATGTTAATCATAATGAGAAAATGTGCATAAAAATGATGAAAATATGTATCGAAACGAAAGAAATGTTGATCGTAACGAGAAAATGAGCATCAAAATGAAGAAATATGCATCGAAACGAAGAAAATGTTTATCATATCGAGAAAATGAGCATCAAAATAATGGAAATATGCATCGAAAAGAAAGAAATGTTGATCGTAACGAGAAAAAGAGCATCAAAATAATGGAAATATGCATCGAAAAGAAGGAAATGTTGATCATAACGAGAAAACGAGCATCAAAATGATGAAAATATGAATCGAAACGAAGGAAATATTGATCGTAACGAGAAAATATGCATCAAAATGATGAAAATATGCATCGATACGAAGAAAATATTGATCATATTGAGAAAATGAGCATCAAAATGATTGAAATTTGCATCAAAAAGAATGAAATGTTGATCATAACGAGAAAACGAGCATCTAAATGAAGGAAAAATTGATCGTAACGAGAAAATGTGCATCAAAATGAAGGAAATATGCATCGAAACAAAGAAAATGTTAATCATAATGAGAAAACGAGCATAAAAATGATGAGAATATGTATCGAAACGAAGGAAATGTTGATCGTAACGAGAAAACGAGCATCAAAATGATGAAAATATGCATCGAAACGAAGGAAATGTTGATCGTAACGTGAAAATATGCATTAAAATAATGGAAATATGCATCGAAACGAAGAAAATATTGATCATATCGAGAAAATGAGCATCAAAATGATTGAAATATGCATCGAAAAGAAGGAAATATTGATAATAACGAGAAAACGAGCATCAAAATGATGAAAATATGCATCGAAACAATGGGAAATGTTGATCGTAACGAGAAAATGAGCATCCAAATGAAGGAAATATGCATCAGAACGAAGGAAATATTGATTGTAACGAGAAAATGAGCATCAAAACGAAGAAATATGCATCAAAACGAAGGAAATATTGATTGTAACTAGAAAATGAGCATCAAAACGAAGAAATATGCATCGAAACGAAGAAAATATTGATCATATCGAGAAAATTAGCATCAAAGTAATGAAAATATGCATCGAAAAGAAGGAAATATTGATCGTAACGAGAAAACGAGCATCAAAATAATGGATATATGCATCGAAAAGAAGGAAATGTTGATCATAACGAGAAAACAAGCGTCAAAATGATGAAAATATGCATCGAAACAATGGGAAATGTTGATCGTAACGAGAAAATGAGCATCTAAATGATGGAAATATGCATCGAAACGAATAAAATGTTGATTGTAAGAGAAAATGAGCATCAAAACGAAGAAATATGCATCGAAAAGAAGGAAATGTTAATTGTAACGAGAAAATGAGCTTCAAAACGAAGAAATATGCATCGAAACAAAGAAAATGTTGATCATATCGAGAAAATGAGCATCAAAATGATGGAAATATGCATCGAAACTAGGGAAATGTTGATCGTCATGAGAAAATGAGCATCAAAATGAAGGAAATATGCATAGAAAAGAAGGAAATATTTATCATAACGAGAAAACGAGCATCAAAATGATGAAAATATGCATCGAAACGAAGGAAATGTTGATCGTAACGAGAAAATATGCATTAAAATGATGGAAATATGCATCGAAACGTAGAAAATATTGATTATATCGAGAAAATGAGCATCAAAATGATTGAAATATGCATCGAAAAGAAGGAAATATTGATAATAACGAGAAAACGAGCATCAAAATGATGAAAATATGCATCGAAACAATGGGTAATGTTGATCGTAACGAGAAAATGAGCATCTAAATGAAGGAAATATGCATCAAAACGAAGGAAATATTGATTGTAACGAGAAAATGAGCATCAAAACGAAGAAATATGCATCAAAACGAAGGAAATATTGATTGTAACTAGAAAATGAGCATCAAAACGAAGAAATATGCATCGAAACGAAGAAAATATTGATCATACAGAGAAAATGAGCAACAAAATGATGGAAATATGCATCGAAACTGGGGAAATGTTGATCGTCATGAGAAAATGAGCATCAAAATGAAGGAAACATGCATCGAAAAGAAGGAAATGTTGATCATAACGAGAAAACGAGCATCAAAATGATGAAAATATGCATCGAAACGAAGGAAATGTTGATCGTAACGAGAAAATATGCATCAAAATGATGGAAATATGCATCGAAACGAAGAAAATATTGATCATATCGAGAAAATGAGCATCAAAATTATTGAAATATGCATCGAAAAGAAGGAAATGTTGATCATAACGAGAAAACGATCATCTAAATGAAGGAAATATTGATCGTAACGAGAAAATATGCATCTAAATGAAGGAAATATGCATCGAAACAAAGAAAATGTTAATCATAATGAGAAAATGTGCATAAAAATGATGAAAATATGAATCGAAACGAAAGAAATGTTGATCGTAACGAGAAAATGAGCATCAAAATGAAGAAATATGCATCGAAACGAAGAAAATGTTGATCATATCGAGAAAATGAGCATCAAAATAATGGAAATATGCATCGAAAAGAAAGAAATGTTGATCGTAACGAGAAAACGAGCATCAAAATAATGGAAATATGCATCGAAAAGAAGGAAATGTTGATCATAACGAGAAAACGAGCATCAAAATGATGAAAATATGAATCGAAACGAAGGAAATATTGATCGTAACGAGAAAATATGCATCAAAATGATGAAAATATGCATCGATACGAAGAAAATATTGATCATATCGAGAAAATGTGCATCAAAATTATTGAAATATGCATCGAAAAGAAGGAAATGTTGATCATAATGAAAAACGAGCATCTAAATGAAGGAAATATTGATCGTAACGAGAAAATGTGCATCAAAATGAAGGAAATATGCATCGAAATAAAGAAAATGTTAATCATTATGAGAAAAAGAGCATAAAAATGATGAAATATGTATCGAAACGAAGGAAATGTTGATCGTAACGAGAAAATGGGCATCAAAATGAAGAAATATGCATCGAAACGAAGAAAATATTGATCATATCGAGAAAATGAGCATCAAAATAATGGAAATATGCATCGAAAAGAAGGAAATGTTGATCGTAACGAGAAAACGAGCATCAAAATAATGAAAATATGCATCAAAAAAAGGAAATGTTGATCATAACGAGAAAACGAGCATCAAAATGATGAAAATATGCATCGAAACGAAGGAAATGTTGATCGTAACGAGAAAACGAGCCTCTAAATGAAGGAAATATTGATCGTAACGAGAAAATGTGCATCAAAATGAAGGAAATATGCATCGAAACAAAAAAAATGTTAATAATAATGAGAAAACGAGCATAAAAATGATTAGAATATGTATCGAAACGAAGGAAATGTTGATCGTAACGAGAAAATGAGCATCAAAATGAAGAAATATGCATCGAAACGAAGAAAATATTTATCATATCGAGAAAATAGGCATCAAAATAATGGAAATAAGCATCGAAAAGAAGAAAATGTTTATCGTAATGAGAAAACGAGCATCAAAATAATGGAAATATGCATCGAAAAGAAGGAAATGTTGATCATAACGAGAAAACGAGCATCAAAATGATGAAAATATGCATCGAAATGAAGGAAATGTTGATCGTAACGAGAAAATATGCATCAAAATGATGGAAATATGCATCGAAACGAAGAAAATATTGATCATATCGAGAAAATGAGCATCAAAATTATTGAAATATGCATCGAAAAGAAGGAAATGTTGATCATAACGAGAAAACGAGCATCTAAATGAAGGAAATATTGATCGTAACGAGAAAATATGCATCAAAATGAAGGAAATATGCATCGAAACAAAGAAAATGTTAATCATAATGAGAAAATGTGCATAAAAATGATAAAAATATGTATCGAAACGAAAGAAATGTTGATCGTAACGAGAAAATGAGCATCAAAATGAAGAAATATGCATCGAAACGAAGAAAATGTTGATCATATCGAGAAAATGAGCATCAAAATAATGGAAATATGCATCGAAAAGAAAGAAATGTTGATCGTAACGAGAAAACGAGCATCAAAATAATGAAAATATGCATCGAAAAGAAGGAAATGTTGATCATAACGAGAAAACAAGCGTCAAAATGATGAAAATATGCATCGAAACAATGGGAAATGTTGATCGTAACGAGAAAATGAGCATCTAAATGATGGAAATATGCATCGAAACGAAGAAAATGTTTATTGTAACGAGAAAATAAGCATCAAAACGAAGAAATATGCATCGAAACGAAGGAAATGTTAATTGTAACGAGAAAATGAGCTTCAAAACGAAGAAATATGCATCGAAACAAAGAAAATGTAGATCATATCGAGAAAATGAGCATCAAAATGATGGAAATATGCATCGAAACTAGGAAAATGTTGATCGTCATGAGAAAATGAGCATCAAAATGAAGGAAATATGCATCGAAAAGAAGGAAATGTTGATCATAACGAGAAAACGAGCATCAAAATGATGAAAATATGCATCGAAACGAAGGAAATATTGATCGTAACGAGAAAATATGCATTAAAATGATGGAAATATGCATCGAAACGTAGAAAATATTGATCATATCGAGAAAATGAGCATCAAAATGATTGAAATATGCATCGAAAAGAAGGAAATATTGATAATAACGAGAAAACGAGCATCAAAATGATAAAAATATGCATCGAAACAATGGGAAATGTTGATCGTAACGAGAAAATGAGCATCCAAATGAAGGAAATATGCATCAGAACGAAGGAAATATTGATTGTAAAGAGAAAATGAGCATCAAAACGAAGAAATATGCATCAAAATGAAGGAAATATTGATTGTAACTAGAAAATAAGCATCAAAACGAAGAAATATGCATCAAAACGAAGAAAATATTGATCATACAGAGAAAATGAGCAACAAAATGATGGAAATATGCATCGAAACTGGGGAAATGTTGATCGTCATGAGAAAATGAGCATCAAAATGAAGGAAATATGCATCGAAAAGAAGGAAATATTGATCATAACGAGAAAACGAGCATCAAAATGATGAAAATATGCATCGAAACGAAGGAAATGTTGATCGTAACGAGAAAATATGCATCAAAATGATGGAAATATGCATCGAAACGAAGAAAATATTGATCATATCGAGAAAATGAGCATCAAAATTATTGAAATATGCATCGAAAAGAAGGAAATGTTGATCATAACGAGAAAACGAGCATCTAAATGAAGGAAATATTGATCGTAACGAGAAAATATGCATCAAAATGAAGGAAATATGCATCGAAACAAAGAAAATGTTAATCATAATGAGAAAATGTGCATAAAAATGATGAAAATATGAATCGAAACGAAAGAAATGTTGATCGTAACGAGAAAATGAGCATCAAAATGAAGAAATATGCATCGAAACGAAGAAAATGTTGATCATATCGAGAAAATGAGCATCAAAATAATGGAAATATGAATCGAAACGAAGGAAATATTGATCGTAACGAGAAAATATGCATCAAAATTATGAAAATATGCATCGATACGAAGAAAATATTGATCATATCGAGAAAATGTGCATCAAAATTATTGAAATATGCATCGAAAAGAAGGAAATGTTGATCATAACGAAAAACGAGCGTCTAAATGAAGGAAATATTGGTCGTAACGAGAAAATGTGCATCAAAATGAAGTAAATATGCATCGAAATAAAGAAAATGTTAATCATTATGAGAAAACGAGCATAAAAATGATGAAATATGTATCGAAACGAAGGAAATGTTGATCGTAACGAGAAAATGAGCTTCAAAATAAAGAAATATGCATCGAAACGAAGAAAATATTGATCATATCGAGAAAATGAGCATCAAAATAATGGAAATATGCATCGAAAAGAAGGAAATGTTGATCGTAACGAGAAAACGAGCATCAAAATAATGGAAATATGCATCAAAAAAAGGAAATGTTGATCATAACGAGAAAACGAGCTTCAAAATGATGAAAATATGCATCGAAACGAAGGAAATGTTGATCGTAACGAGAAAATGCATCAAAATGATGGAAATATGTATCGAAACGAAGAAAATATTGATCATATTGAGAAAATGAGCATCAAAATGATTGAAATTTGCATCGAAAAGAATGAAATGTTGATCATAACGAGAAAACGAGCATCTAAATGAAGGAAATATTGATCGTAACGAGAAAATGTGCATCAAAATGAAGGAAATGTGCATCGAAACAAAGAAAATGTTAATCATATTGAGAAAACGAGCATAAAAATGATGAGAATATGTATCGAAACCAAGGAAATGTTGATCGTAACGAGAAAATGAGCATCAAAATGAAGAAATATGCATCGAAACGAAGAAAATATTGATCATATCGAGAAAATGAGCATCAAAATAATGGAAATAAGCATCGAAAAGAAGAAAATGTTTATCGTAACGAGAAAACGAGCATCAAAATAATGGAAATATGCATCGAAAAGAAGGAAATGTTGATCATAACGAGAAAACGAGCATCAAAATGATGAAAATATGCATCGAAATGAAGGAAATGTTGATCGTAACGAGAAAATATGCATCAAAATGATGGAAATATGCATCGAAACGAAGAAAATATTGATCATATCGAGAAAATGAGCATCAAAATTATTGAAATATGCATCGAAAAGAAGGAAATGTTGATCATAACGAGAAAACGAGCATCTAAATGAAGGAAATATTGATCGTAACGAGAAAATATGCATCAAAATGATGGAAATATGCATCGAAAAAAAGAAAAAGTTAATCATAATGAGAAAATGTGCATAAAAATGATAAAAATATGTATCGAAACGAAAGAAATGTTGATCGTAACGAGAAAATGAGCATCAAAATGAAGAAATATGCATCGAAACGAAGAAAATGTTGATCATATCGAGAAAATGAGCATCAAAATAATGGAAATATGCATCGAAAAGAAAGAAATGTTGATCGTAACGAGAAAACGAGCATCAAAATAATGGAAATATGCATCGAAAAGAAGAAAATGTTGATCATAACGAGAAAACAAGCGTCAAAATGATGAAAATATGCATCGAAACAATGGGAAATGTTGATCGTAACGAGAAAATGAGCATCTAAATGATGGAAATATGCATCGAAACGAAGAAAATGTTTATTGTAACGAGAAAATAAGCATCAAAACGAAGAAATATGCATCGAAACGAAGGAAATGTTAATTGTAACGAGAAAATGAGCTTCAAAACGAAGAAATATGCATCGAAACAAAGAAAATGTAGATCATATCGAGAAAATGAGCATCAAAATGATGGAAATATGCATCGAAACTAGGAAAATGTTGATCGTCATGAGAAAATGAGCATCAAAATGAAGGAAATATGCATCGAAAAGAAGGAAATGTTGATCATAACGAGAAAACGAGCATCAAAATGATGAAAATATGCATCGAAACGAAGGAAATATTGATCGTAACGAGAAAATATGCATTAAAATGATGGAAATATGCATCGAAACGTAGAAAATATTGATCATATCGAGAAAATGAGCATCAAAATGATTGAAATATGCATCGAAAAGAAGGAAATATTGATAATAACGAGAAAACGAGCATCAAAATGATAAAAATATGCATCGAAACAATGGGAAATGTTGATCGTAACGAGAAAATGAGCATCCAAATGAAGGAAATATGCATCAGAACGAAGGAAATATTGATTGTAACGAGAAAATGAGCATCAAAACGAAGAAATATGCATCAAAACGAAGGAAATATTGATTGTAACTAGAAAATGAGCATCAAAACGAAGAAATATGCATCGAAACGAAGAAAATATTGATCATATAGAGAAAATGAGCAACAAAATGATGGAAATATGCATCGAAACTGGGGAAATGTTGATCGTCATGAGAAAATGAGCATCAAAATGAAGGAAATATGCATCGAAAAGAAGGAAATGTTGATCATAACGAGAAAACGAGCATCAAAATGATGAAAATATGCATCGAAACGAAGAAAATGTTGATCGTAACGAGAAAATATGCATTAAAATGATGGAAATATGCATCGAAACGAAGAAAATATTGATCATATCGAGAAAATGAGCATCAAAATTATTGAAATATGCATCGAAAAGAAGGAAATGTTGATCATAACGAGAAAACGAGCATCTAAATGAAGGAAATATTGATCGTAACGAGAAAATATGCATTAAAATGAAGGAAATATGCATCGAAACAAAGAAAATGTTAATCATAATGAGAAAATGTGCATAAAAATGATGAAAATATGAATCGAAACGAAAGAAATGTTGATCGTAACGAGAAAATGAGCATCAAAATGAAGAAATATGCATCGAAACGAAGAAAATGTTGATCATATCGAGAAAATGAGCATCAAAATAATGGAAATATGCATCGAAAAGAAAGAAATGTTGATCGTAACGAGAAAATGAGCATCAAAATAATGGAAATATGCATCGAAAAGAAGGAAATGTTGATCATAACGAGAAAACGAGCATCAAAATGATGAAAATAGGAATCGAAACGAAGGAAATATTGATCGTAACGAGAAAATATGCATCAAAATGATGAAAATATGCATCGATACGAAGAAAATATTGATCATATCGAGAAAATGTGCATTAAAATTATTGAAATATGTATCGAAAAGAAGGAAATGTTGATCATAATGAAAAACGAGCATCTAAATGAAGGAAATATTGATCGTAACGAGAAAATGTGCATCAAAATGAAGGAAACATGCATCGAAACAAAGAAAATGTTAATCATAATGAGAAAATGTGCATAAAAATGATGAAAATATGTATCGAAACGAAGGAAATGTTGATCGTAACGAGAAAATGGGCATCAAAATGAAGAAATATGCATCGAAACGAAGAAAATATTGATCATATCGAGAAAATGAGCATCAAAATAACGGAAATATGCATCGAAAAGAAGGAAATGTTGATCGTAACGAGAAAACGAGCATCAAAATAATGGAAATATGCATCAAAAAAAGGAAATGTTGATCATAACGAGAAAACGAGCATCAAAATGATGAAAATATGCATCGAAACGAAGGAAATGTTGATCGTAACGAGAAAATATGCATCAAAATGATGGAAATATGTATCGAAACGAAGAAAATATTGATCATATTGAGAAAATGAGCATCAAAATGATTGAAATTTGCATCGAAAAGAATGAAATGTTGATCATAACGAGAAAACGAGCCTCTAAATGAAGGAAATATTGATCGTAACGAGAAAATGTGCATCAAAATGAAGGAAATATGCATCGAAACAAAGAAAATGTTAATAATAATGAGAAAACGAGCATAAAAATGATTAGAATATGTATCGAAACTGTCACGCCCCGCCCCAGACAGAGCGCGACAACCGCCACGTTAACCATAAATTTCACAGAATGGGTGCACTCCACTCCACAAAGTTTATAGAAAACGTAAGGCTTGCTATCAAGTACCTGTAGAACTGAACAACTGATAACAACGGGTACAACCCGAGGACATCATCTCATAAAGTATCAACAAGGATTTACAAAGGTACAAAATTCAACGGTGAAACTTAGTTTAAAGAAAATATACATGAACGATATAACATCGCGAAGATACAAAAAGAACCTCAAGGGGGTCACCAAATATAAACTATACAATCTCGCCAATGAATCCGTCAATTTACATAAAAGAGAAAGTATCCAAAACACGGATTGGATGATGAGCAAACGATAGGCAAACCTCCAACCAAAACGATATCAACAGCCTGAAAAGGAAAGAATGATGGGGGGTGAGCAAAACCACTAGCTCAGTGAGGTGATAAGCCGGTCACCCCGACCCTTATACGAAGCATGTACTCCCACTCGCGGTTCATAACATAAAATCCCACAATTCGTCCCACAATAATTATTCTCACTCAGTGTACATATTAATGAAAATAAAAACCTTAGTGCACATTTATGAATAACACAATTAGTTCAAACAACATGTTATCACATAAAAGACGCGTGGGTAGTCAATATCCTCCTCGAACTGAGCTCTCCGTCGAGAGACTGTCCAAGCCCGTCACCGTTACTCTAGATAAAATGCACATTAATATTCTTTCTCAATACGCCAAGTGCTAAAGTTCACAATTCAATATCGACGTGAATACTTGAAATGATCAAACATATAAACATATATGACATGCATGTCCCACACCGGTGACGTTGACTGAGCCTATAATAGACTGATCCATCTAACGATCACCCTCCAAAGTATCAGTATTTGGCTAATGGATAGGTGCCCCGTTAGATCTAACTCACCCGGGTTTGCCAAGCAACGGGCAACTTGGTTGTCACTCTAACTCACCCGAACCGCGACAAATTCGGGCTACTTAATCAATGTCGCTCCAACTCACCCAAACCGTGACCAATTCGGGCACTTAACCTTGGTACCAGACATACATATGCATGTGCATCATAAGATGAATAACGACTCAAGTTAGAGTCTTAATTGGCACACAAGAATAACCAGAAATCAATAATACTCATAAAATGGCTAACATGACTCTAACCAGAGCAATCGAGCCAATCAGGCTCTTTACCACATAACATAATACCAAATAATTTTCTTATCAATTAACTAAAACTAAAATAAATGCACATTTATCGAGGGTCCACACTTCCCACAAGAGAAGGCGTTCCCGAATTATCAACTCACAAGGAAGTGATTAACTCTCTCCGGAATCTGAAGTCGGTCCCTTGCCCTTCGTCGATGGTTCTTTACCTAGAAAGGAGATGAGCAATTAAAGACAAATTAAATATAACTAACTATTAGCGTTAACATCCCTTTCATTGCTAAAAACAAATCCTAATCGAGTTCGAACGAGTCGATATTAAATAAAAATGGCATGTAACTCTTTAACATCAGTTCCCAATCCCATATAACCGTTTCAATACATTAACTAAACGAAACGATAAAAAAAATAAGTTTGAATTCGACATAAAAATTCTGAAATTTTCCAGCTAGCGGCAGTTTACGAGAAAAATCATAACTAATTGTAGAATAATCGGATTGAGGCGTTTCAAGTGGCTGCGGAAAGCTAACGAGTTCAGCTAAATACAGAAATTAAGTTTGCAAAGTTTCGATGGCAATAGCTATGTCAAAATCAGTTCGAACAGTCTGCAAATTACCCACATACCAAAAAGAAAAACCCCACAAAATTACAAAATCATGGAAGAAGGAAGCTTAATTCACACACCACTTACCTCAAAACAACTTAAAAACCACCTAGGATGAGGGTTGTAAGGGAGAATTTGATCAACAAGGGTTTCTCCTCTTCCTCTCTTCTTTCCCCTCTTTTGTTTTTCTTCTCCCGTTCTTCTCTCTCTTTTTTTTTTTTAACTTTAGCCTTAATAATTATATATCAGGCCATTTAAGTGGGCTGAAACTTTGGGCCACAAAATAAATAAATAAATAAATTTGGGCTTTCTAAAAAAAATATAGTTGGGCTTAATTGGGCTGGTCTTTTGGGCCATAAAAATAAATAATTAGGTTTTGGGCTTTCTAACAAAATCTAGTTGGGCTAAGATAGGGCTGGCCTTTTGGGCCATAAAATAAATAAATAGGTTTTGGGCTTTCTAAAAAAAATCTAGTTGAACTAAGATATTATAGAAACGAAGGAAATGTTGATCGTAACGAGAAAATGAGCATCAAAATGAAGAAATATGCATCGAAACGAAGAAAATATTTATCATATCGAGAAAATGAGCATCAAAATAATGGAAATAAGCATCGAAAAGAAGAAAATGTTTATCGTAACGAGAAAACGAGCATCAAAATAATGGAAATATGCATCGAAAAGAAGGAAATGTTGATCATAACGAGAAAACGAGCATCAAAATGATGAAAATATGCATCGAAATGAAGGAAATGTTGATCGTAACGAGAAAATATGCATCAAAATGATGGAAATATGAATCGAAACGAAGAAAATATTGATCATATCGAGAAAATGAGCATCAAAATTATTGAAATATGCATCGAAAAGAAGGAAATGTTGATCATAACGAGAAAACGAGCATCTAAATGAAGGAAATATTGATCGTAACGAGAAAATATGCATCAAAATGAAGGAAACATGCATCGAAACAAAGAAAATGTTAATCATAATGAGAAAATGTGCATAAAAATGATGAAAATATGTATCGAAACGAAAGAAATGTTGATCATAACGAGAAAATGAGCATCAAAATGAAGAAATATGCATCGAAACGAAGAAAATATTGATCATATCGAGAAAATGAGCATCAAAATAATGGAAATATGCATCGAAAAGAAAGAAATGTTGATCGTAACGAGAAAACGAGCATCAAAATAATGGAAATAAGCATCGAAAAGAAGGAAATGTTGATCATAACGAGAAAACGAGCATCAAAATGATGAAAATATGAATCGAAACGAAGGAAATATTGATCGTAACGAGAAAATATGCATCAAAATTATGAAAATATGCATCGATACGAAGAAAATATTGATCATATCGAGAAAATGTGCATCAAAATTATTGAAATATGCATCGAAAAGAAGGAAATGTTGATCATAACGAAAAACGAGCATCTAAATGAAGGAAATATTGATCGTAACGAGAAAATGTGCATCAAAATGAAGTAAATATGCATCGAAATAAAGAAAATGTTAATCATTATGAGAAAACGAGCATAAAAATGATGAAATATGTATCGAAACGAAGGAAATGTTGATCGTAACGAGAAAATGAGCATCAAAATAAAGAAATATGCATCGAAACGAAGAAAATATTGATCATATCGAGAAAATGAGCATCAAAATAATGGAAATATGCATCGAAAAGAAGGAAATGTTGATCGTAACGAGAAAACGAGCATCAAAATAATGGAAATATGCATCAAAAAAAGGAAATGTTGATCATAACGAGAAAACGAGCATCAAAATGATGAAAATATGCATCGAAACGAAGGAAATGTTGATCGTAACGAGAAAATATGCATCAAAATGATGGAAATATGTATCGAAACGAAGAAAATATTGATCATATTGAGAAAATGAGCATCAAAATGATTGAAATTTGCATCGAAAAGAATGAAATGTTGATCATAACGAGAAAACGAGCATCTAAATGAAGGAAATATTGATCGTAACGAGAAAATGTGCATCAAAATGAAGGAAATATGCATCGAAACAAAGAAAATGTTAATCATAATGAGAAAACGAGCATAAAAATGATGAGAATATGTATCGAAACGAAGGAAATGTTGATCGTAACGAGAAAATGAGCATCAAAATGAAGAAATATGCATCGAAACGAAGAAAATATTGATCATATCGAGAAAATGAGCATCAAAATAATGGAAATAAGCATCGAAAAGAAGAAAATGTTTATCGTAACGAGAAAACGAGCATCAAAATAATGGAAATATGCATCGAAAAGAAGGAAATGTTGATCATAACGAGAAAACGAGCATCAAAATGATGAAAATATGCATCGAAATGAAGGAAATGTTGATCGTAACGAGAAAATATGCATCAAAATGATGGAAATATGCATCGAAACGAAGAAAATATTGATCATATTGAGAAAATGAGCATCAAAATTATTGAAATATGCATCGAAAAGAAGGAAATATTGATCATAACGAGAAAACGAGCATCTAAATGAAGGAAATATTGATCGTAACGAGAAAATGTGCATCAAAATGAAGGAAATATGCATCGAAACAAAGAAAATGTTAATCATAATGAGAAAACGAGCATAAAAATGATGAAAATATGTATCGAAACGAAGGAAATGTTGATCGTAACGAGAAAATGAGCATCAAAATGAAGAAATATGCATCGAAACGAAGAAAATATTGATCATATCGAGAAAATGAGCATCAAAATAATGGAAATATGCATCGAAAAGAAGGAAATGTTGATCGTAACGAGAAAACGAGCATCAAAATAATGGAAATATGAATCGAAAAGAAGGAAATGTTGATCATAACGAGAAAACGAGCATCAAAATGATGAAAATATGCATCGAAACGAAGGAAATATAGATCGTAACGAGAAAATATGTATCAAAATGACGGAAAAATATGCATCGAAATGAAGAAAATGCTGATCATATCGAGAAAATGAGCATCAAAATAATGAAAATATGCATCGAAAAGAAGGAAATGTTGATCGTAACGAGAAAACGAGCATCAAAATGAAGGAAATATGCATCGAAAAGAAGGAAATGTTGATCATAACGAGAAAACAAGCGTCAAAATGATGAAAATATGCATCGAAACAATGGGAAATGTTGATCGTAACGAGAAAATGAGCATCAAAATGAAGGAAATATGCATCGAAAAGAAGGAAATGTTGATCATAACGAGAAAATGAGCATTAAAATCAAGAAAATATGCATCGAAACGGAGGAAATGTTGATCGTAACGAGAAAATATGCATTAAAATGATGGAAATATGCATCGAAATGTAGAAAATGTTGATCATATCGAGAAAATGAGCATAAAAATGATTGAAATATGCATCGAAAAGAAGGAAATATTGATAATAACGAGAAAACGAGCATCAAAATGATGAAAATATGCATCGAAACAATGGGAAATGTGATCGTAACGAGAAAATGAGCATCCAAATGAAGGAAATATGCATCAGAACGAAGGAAATATTGATTGTAACGAGAAAATGAGCATCAAAATGAGAAAATATGTATCGAAACGAAAGAAATGTTGATCGTAACGAGAAATTGAGCATCAAAATGAAGAAATATGCATCGAAACGAAGAAAATGTTGATCATATCGAGAAAATGAGCATCAAAATAATGGAAATATGAATCGAAAAGAAAGAAATGTTGATCGTAACGAGAAAAAGAGCATCAAAATAATGGAAATATGCATCGAAAAGAAGGAAATGTTGATCATAACGAGAAAACAAGCGTCAAAATGATGAAAATATGCATCGAAACGAAGGAAATATTGATCGTAACGAGAAAATATGCATCAAAATTATGAAAATATGCATCGATACGAAGAAAATATTGATCATATCGAGAAAATGTGCATCAAAATTATTGAAATATGCATCGAAAAGAAGGAAATGTTGATCATAACGAAAAACGAGCATCTAAATGAAGGAAATATTGATCGTAACGAGAAAATGTGCATCAAAATGAAGTAAATATGCATCGAAATAAAGAAAATGTTAATCATTATGAGAAAACGAGCATAAAAATGATGAAATATGTATCGAAACGAAGGAAATGTTGATCGTAACGAGAAAATGAGCATCAAAATAAAGAAATATGCATCGAAACGAAGAAAATATTGATCATATCGAGAAAATGAGCATCAAAATAATGGAAATATGCATCGAAAAGAAGGAAATGTTGATCGTAACGAGAAAACGAGCATCAAAATAATGGAAATATGCATCAAAAAAAGGAAATGTTGATCATAACGAGAAAACGAGCATCAAAATGATGAAAATATGCATCGAAACGAAGGAAATGTTGATCGTAACGAGAAAATATGCATCAAAATGATGGAAATATGTATCGAAACGAAGAAAATATTGATCATATTGAGAAAATGAGCATCAAAATGATTGAAATTTGCATCGAAAAGAATGAAATGTTGATCATAACGAGAAAACGAGCCTCTAAATGAAGGAAATATTGATCGTAACGAGAAAATGTGCATCAAAATGAAGGAAATATGCATCGAAACAAAGAAAATATTAATAATAATGAGAAAACGAGCATAAAAATGATGAGAATATGTATCGAAACGAAGGAAATGTTGATCGTAACGAGAAAATGAGCATCAAAATGAAGAAATATGCATCGAAACGAAGAAAATATTGATCATATCGAGAAAATGAGCATCAAAATAATGGAAATAAGTATCGAAAAGAAGAAAATGTTTATCGTAACGAGAAAACGAGCATCAAAATAATGGAAATATGCATCGAAAAGAAGGAAATGTTGATCATAACGAGAAAACGAGCATCAAAATGATGAAAATATGCATCGAAATGAAGGAAATGTTGATCGTAACGAGAAAATATGCATCAAAATGATGGAAATATGAATCGAAACGAAGAAAATATTGATCATATCGAGAAAATGAGCATCAAAATTATTGAAATATGCATCGAAAAGAAGGAAATGTTGATCATAACGAGAAAACGAGCATCTAAATGAAGGAAATATTGATCGTAACGAGAAAATATGCATCAAAATGAAGGAAATATGCATCGAAACAAAGAAAATGTTAATCATAATGAGAAAACGTGCATAAAAATGATGAAAATATGTATCGAAACGAAGGAAATGTTGATCGTAACGAGAAAATGAGCATCAAAATGAAGAAATATGCATCGAAACGAAGAAAATGTTGATCATATCGAGAAAATGAGCATCAAAATAATGGAAATATGCATCGAAAAGAAAGAAATGTTGATCGTAACGAGAAAACGAGCATCAAAATAATGGAAATATGCATCGAAAAGAAGGAAATGTTGATCATAACGAGAAAACGAGCATCAAAATGATGAAAATATGAATCGAAACGAAGGAAATATTGATCGTAACGAGAAAATATGCATCAAAATGATGAAAATATGCATCGATACGAAGAAAATATTGATCATATCGAGAAAATGTGCATCAAAATTATTGAAATATGCATCGAAAAGAAGGAAATGTTGATCATAACGAAAAACGAGCATCTAAATGAAGGAAATATTGATCGTAACGAGAAAATGTGCATCAAAATGAAGTAAATATGCATCGAAATAAAGAAAATGTTAATCATTATGAGAAAACGAGCATAAAAATGATGAAATATGTATCGAAACGAAGGAAATGTTGATCGTAACGAGAAAATGAGCATCAAAATAAAGAAATATGCATCGAAACGAAGAAAATATTGATCATATCGAGAAAATGAGCATCAAAATAATGGAAATATGCATCGAAAAGAAGGAAATGTTGATCGTAACGAGAAAACGAGCATCAAAATAATTGAAATATGCATCAAAAAAAGGAAATGTTGATCATAACGAGAAAACGAGCATCAAAATGATGAAAATATGCATCGAAACGAAGGAAATGTTGATCGTAACGAGAAAATATGCATCAAAATGATGGAAATATGTATCGAAACGAAGAAAATATTGATCATATTGAGAAAATGAGCATCAAAATGATTGAAATTTGCATCGAAAAGAATGAAATGTTGATCATAACGAGAAAACGAGCATCAAAATGATGAAATATGCATCGAAACAAAGAAAATGTTAATCATAATGAGAAAACGAGCATAAAAATGATGAGAATATGTATCGAAACCAAGGAAATGTTGATCGTAACGAGAAAATGAGCATCAAAATGAAGAAATATGCATCGAAACGAAGAAAATATTGATCATATCGAGAAAATGAGCATCAAAATAATGGAAATAAGCATCGAAAAGAAGAAAATGTTTATCGTAACGAGAAAACGAGCATCAAAATAATGGAAATATGCATCGAAAAGAAGGAAATGTTGATCATAACGAGAAAACGAGCATCAAAATGATGAAAATATGCATCGAAACGAAGGAAATGTTGATCGTAACGAGAAAATATGCATCAAAATGATGAAAATATGCATCGATACGAAGAAAATATTTATCATATCGAGAAAATGTGCATCAAAATGATTGAAATATGCATCGAAAAGAAGGAAATGTTGATCATAACGAGAAAACGAGCATCTAAATGAAGGAAATATTGATCGTAACGAGAAAATGTGCATCAAAATGAAGGAAATATGCATCGAAATAAAGAAAATGTTAATCATAATGAGAAAACGAGCATAAAAATGATGAAAATATGTATCGAAACGAAGGAAATGTTGATCGTAACGAGAAAATGAGCATCAAAATGAAGAAATATGCATCGAAACGAAGAAAATATTGATCATATCGAGAAAATGAGCATCAAAATAATGGAAATATGCATCGAAAAGAAGGATATGTTGATCGTAACGAGAAAACGAGCATCAAAATAATGGAAATATGAATCGAAAAGAAGGAAATGTTGATCATAACGAGAAAACGAGCATCAAAATGATGAAAATATGCATCGAAACGAAGGAAATATAGATCGTAACGAGAAAATATGTATCAAAATGACGGAAAAATATGCATCGAAATGAAGAAAATGCTGATCATATCGAGAAAATGAGCATCAAAATAATGAAAATATGCATCGAAAAGAAGGAAATGTTGATCGTAACGAGAAAACGAGCATCAAAATAACGGAAATATGCATCGAAAAGAAGGAAATGTTGATCATAACGAGAAAACAAGCGTCAAAATGATGAAAATATGCATCGAAACAATGGGAAATGTTGATCGTAACGAGAAAATGAGCATCTAAATGATGGAAATATGCATCGAAACGAAGAAAATGTTGATTGTAACGAGAAAATGAGCATCAAAACGAAGAAATATGCATCGAAAGGAAGGAAATGTAAATTGTAACGTGAAAATGAGCTTCAAAACGAAGAAATATGCATCGAAACAAAGAAAATGTTGATCATATCGAGAAAATGAGCATCAAAATGATGGAAATATGCATCGAAACTAGGGAAATGTTGATCGTCATGAGAAAATGAGCATCAAAATGAAGGAAATATGCATCGAAAAGAAGGAAATGTTGATCATAACGAGAAAATGAGCATCAAAATCAAGAAAATATGCATCGAAACGGAGGAAATGTTGATCGTAACGAGAAAATATGCATTAAAATGATGGAAATATGCATCGAAATGTAGAAAATGTTGATCATATCGAGAAAATGAGCATAAAAATGATTGAAATATGCATCGAAAAGAAGGAAATATTGATAATAACGAGAAAACGAGCATCAAAATGATGAAAATATGCATCGAAACAATGGGAAATGTGATCGTAACGAGAAAATGAGCATCTAAATGAAGGAAATATGCATTAAAACGAAGGAAATATTGATTGTAACGAGAAAATGAGCATAAAAATGAGAAAATATGTATCGAAACGAAAGAAATGTTGATCGTAACGAGAAATTGAGCATCAAAATGAAGAAATATGCATCGAAACGAAGAAAATGTTGATCATATCGAGAAAATGAGCATCAAAATAATGGAAATATGAATCGAAAAGAAAGAAATGTTGATCGTAACGAGAAAAAGAGCATCAAAATAATGGAAATATGCATCGAAAAGAAGGAAATGTTGATCATAACGAGAAAACAAGCGTCAAAATGATGAAAATATGCATCGAAACGAAGGAATATTGATCGTAACGAGAAAATATGCATCAAAATTTTGAAAATATGCATCGATACGAAGAAAATATTGATCATATCGAGAAAATGTGCATCAAAATTATTGAAATATGCATCGAAAAGAATGAAATGTTGATCATAACGAAAAACGAGCATCTAAATGAAGGAAATATTGATCGTAACGAGAAAATGTGCATCAAAATGAAGTAAATATGCATCGAAATAAAGAAAATGTTAATCATTATGAGAAAACGAGCATAAAAATGATGAAATATGTATCGAAACGAAGGAAATGTTGATCGTAACGAGAAAATGAGCATCAAAATGAAGAAATATGCATCGAAACGAAGAAAATATTGATCATATCGAGAAAATGAGCATCAAATTAATGGAAATATGCATCGAAAAGAAGGAAATGTTGATCGTAACGAGAAAACGAGCATCAAAATAATGGAAATATGCATCAAAAAAAGGAAATGTTGATCATAACGAGAAAACGAGCATCAAAATGATGAAAATATGCATCGAAACGAAGGAAATGTTGATCGTAACGAGAAAATATGCATCAAAATGATGGAAATATGTATCGAAACGAAGAAAATATTGATCATATTGAGAAAATGAGCATCAAAATGATTGAAATTTGCATCGAAAAGAATGAAATGTTGATCATAACGAGAAAACGAGCATCTAAATGAAGGAAATATTGATCGTAACGAGAAAATGTGCATCAAAATGAAGGAAATATGCATCGAAACAAAGAAAATGTTAATCATAATGAGAAAACGAGCATAAAAATGATGAGAATATGTATCGAAACCAAGGAAATGTTGATCGTAACGAGAAAATGAGCATCAAAATGAAGAAATATGCATCGAAACGAAGAAAATATTGATCATATCGAGAAAATGAGCATCAAAATAATGGAAATAAGCATCGAAAAGAAGAAAATGTTTATCGTAACGAGAAAACGAGCATCAAAATATTGGAAATATGCATCGAAAAGAAGGAAATGTTGATCATAACGAGAAAACGAGCATCAAAATGATGAAAATATGCATCGAAATGAAGGAAATGTTGATCGTAACGAGAAAATATGCATCAAAATGATGGAAATATGCATCGAAACGAAGAAAATATTGATCATATTGAGAAAATGAGCATCAAAATGATTGAAATATGCATCGAAAAGAAGGAAATATTGATCATAACGAGAAAACGAGCATCTAAATGAAGGAAATATTGATCGTAACGAGAAAATGTGCATCAAAATGAAGGAAATATGCATCGAAACAAAGAAAATGTTAATCATAATGAGAAAACGAGCATAAAAATGATGAAAATATGTATCGAAACGAAGGAAATGTTGATCGTAACGAGAAAATGAGCATCAAAATGAAGAAATATGCATCGAAACGAAGAAAATATTGATCATATCGAGAAAATGAGCATCAAAATAATGGAAATATGCATCGAAAAGAAGGATATGTTGATCGTAACGAGAAAACGAGCATCAAAATAATGGAAATATGAATCGAAAAGAAGGAAATGTTGATCATAACGAGAAAACGAGCATCAAAATGATGAAAATATGCATCGAAACGAAGGAAATATAGATCGTAACGAGAAAATATGCATCAAAATGACGGAAAAATATGCATCGAAATGAAGAAAATGCTGATCATATCGAGAAAATGAGCATCAAAATAATGAAAATATGCATCGAAAAGAAGGAAATGTTGATCGTAACGAGAAAACGAGAATCAAAATAACGGAAATATGCATCGAAAAGAAGGAAATGTTGATCATAACGAGAAAACAAGCGTCAAAATGATGAAAATATGCATCGAAACAATGGGAAATGTTGATCGTAACGAGAAAATGAGCATCTAAATGATGGAAATATGCATCGAAACAAAGAAAATGTTGATTGTAACGAGAAAATGAGCATCAAAACGAAGAAATATGCATCGAAAGGAAGGAAATGTTAATTGTAACGAGAAAATGAGCTTCAAAACGAAGAAATATGCATCGAAACAAAGAAAATGTTGATCATATAGAGAAAATGAGCATCTAAATGATGGAAATATGCATCGAAACTAGGGAAATGTTGATCGTCATGAGAAAATGAGCATCAAAATGAAGGAAATATGCATCGAAAAGAAGGAAATGTTGATCATAACGAGAAAATGAGCATCAAAATCATGAAAATATGCATCGAAACGAAGGAAATGTTGATCGTAACGAGAGAATATGCATTAAAATGATGGAAATATGCATTGAAATGTAGAAAATGTTGATCATATCGAGAAAATGAGCATAAAAATGATTGAAATATGCATCGAAAAGAAGGAAATATTGATAATAACGAGAAAACGAGCATCAAAATGATGAAAATATGCATCGAAACAATGGGAAATGTGATCGTAACGAGAAAATGAGCATCTAAATGAAGGAAATATGCATTAAAACGAAGGAAATATTGATTGTAACGAGAAAATGAGCATAAAAATGAGAAAATATGTATCGAAACGAAAGAAATGTTGATCGTAACGAGAAATTGAGCATCAAAATGCAGAAATATGCATCGAAACGAAGAAAATGTTGATCATATCGAGAAAATGAGCATCAAAATAATGGAAATATGAATCGAAAAGAAAGAAATGTTGATCGTAACGAGAAAAAGAGCATCAAAATAATGGAAATATGCATCGAAAAGAAGGAAATGTTGATCATAACGAGAAAACAAGCGTCAAAATGATGAAAATATGCATCGAAACGAAGGAATATTGATCGTAACGAGAAAATATGCATCAAAATTTTGAAAATATGCATCGATACGAAGAAAATATTGATCATATCGAGAAAATGAGCATCAAAATTATTGAAATATGCATCGAAAAGAAGTAAATGTTGATCATAACGAGAAAACGAGCATCTAAATGAAGGAAATATTGATCGTAACGAGAAAATATGCATCAAAATGAAGGAAACATGCATCGAAACAAAGAAAATGTTAATCATAATGAGAAAATGTGCATAAAAATGATGAAAATATGTATCGAAACGAAAGAAATGTTGATCATAACGAGAAAATGAGCATCAAAATGAAGAAATATGCATCGAAACGAAGAAAATGTTGATCATATCGAGAAAATGAGCATCAAAATAATGGAAATATGCATCGAAAAGAAAGAAATGTTGATCGTAACGAGAAAACGAGCATCAAAATAATGGAAATAAGCATCGAAAAGAAGGAAATGTTGATCATAACGAGAAAACGAGCATCAAAATGATGAAAATATGAATCGAAACGAAGGAAATATTGATCGTAACGAGAAAATATGCATCAAAATTATGAAAATATGCATCGATACGAAGAAAATATTGATCATATCGAGAAAATGTGCATCAAAATTATTGAAATATGCATCGAAATGAAGGAAATGTTGATCATAACGAAAAACGAGCATCTAAATGAAGGAAATATTAATCGTAACGAGAAAATGTGCATAAAAATGAAGTAAATATGCATCGAAATAAAGAAAATATTAATCATTATGAGAAAACGAGCATAAAAATGATGAAATATGTATCGAAACGAAGGAAATGTTGATCGTAACGAGAAAATGAGCATCAAAATAAAGAAATATGCATCAAAACGAAGAAAATATTGATCATATCGAGAAAATGAGCATCAAAATAATGGAAATATGCATCGAAAAGAAGGAAATGTTGATCGTAACGAGAAAACGAGCATCAAAATAATTGAAATATGCATCAAAAAAAGGAAATGTTGATCATAACGAGAAAACGAGCATCAAAATGATGAAAATATGCATCGAAACGAAGGAAATGTTGATCGTAACGAGAAAATATGCATCAAAATGATGGAAATATGTATCGAAACGAAGAAAATACTGATCATATTGAGAAAATGAGCATCAAAATGATTGAAATTTGCATCGAAAAGAATGAAATGTTGATCATAACGAGAAAACGAGCATCAAAATGAAGAAATATGCATCGAAACAAAGAAAATGTTAATCATAATGAGAAAACGAGCATAAAAATGATGAGAATATGTATCGAAACCAAGGAAATGTTGATCGTAACGAGAAAATGAGCATCAAAATGAAGAAATATGCATCGAAACGAAGAAAATATTGATCATATCGAGAAAATGAGCATCAAAATAATAGAAATAAGCATCGAAAAAAAGAAAATGTTTATCGTAACGAGAAAACGAGCATCAAAATAATGGAAATATGCATCGAAAAGAAGGAAATGTTGATCATAACGAGAAAACGAGCATCAAAATGATGAAAATATGCATCGAAATGAAGGAAATGTTGATCGTAACGAGAAAATATGCATCAAAATTATGAAAATATGCATCGATACGAAGAAAATATTGATCATATCGAGAAAATGTGCATCAAAATGATTGAAATATGCATCGAAAAGAAGGAAATATTGATCATAACGAGAAAACGAGCATCTAAATGAAGGAAATATTGATCGTAACGAGAAAATGTGCATCAAAATGAAGGAAATATGCATCGAAACAAAGAAAATGTTAATCATAATGAGAAAACGAGCATAAAAATGATGAAAATATGTATCGAAACGAAGGAAATGTTGATCGTAACGAGAAAATGAGCATCAAAATGAAGAAATATGCATCGAAACGAAGAAAATATTGATCATATCGAGAAAATGAGCATCAAAATAATGGAAATATGCATCGAAAAGAAGGATATGTTGATCGTAACGAGAAAACGAGCATCAAAATAATGGAAATATGAATCGAAAAGAAGGAAATATTGATCATAACGAGAAAACGAGCATCAAAATGATGAAAATATGCATCGAAACGAAGGAAATATAGATCGTAACGAGAAAATATGTATCAAAATGACGGAAAAATATGCATCGAAATGAAGAAAATGCTGATCATATCGAGAAAATGAGCATCAAAATAATGAAAATATGCATCGAAAAGAAGGAAATGTTGATCGTAACGAGAAAACGAGCATCAAAATAACGGAAATATGCATCGAAAAGAAGGAAATGTTGATCATAACGAGAAAACAAGCGTCAAAATGATGAAAATATGCATCGAAACAATGGGAAATGTTGATCGTAACGAGAAAATGAGCATCTAAATGATGGAAATATGCATCGAAATGAAGAAAATGTTGATTGTAACGAGAAAATGAGCATCAAAACGAAGAAATATGCATCGAAAGGAAGGAAATGTTAATTTTAACGTGAAAATGAGCTTCAAAACGAAGAAATATGCATCGAAACAAAGAAAATGTTGATCATATCGAGAAAATGAGCATCAAAATGATGGAAATATGCATCGAAACTAGGGAAATGTTGATCGTCATGAGAAAATGAGCATCAAAATGAAGGAAATATGCATCGAAAAGAAGGAAATGTTGATCATAACGAGAAAATGAGCATTAAAATCAAGAAAATATGCATCGAAACGGAGGAAATGTTGATCGTAACGAGAAAATATGCATTAAAATGATGGAAATATGCATCGAAATGTAGAAAATGTTGATCATATCGAGAAAATGAGCATAAAAATTATTGAAATATGCATCGAAAAGAAGGAAATATTGATAATAACGAGAAAACGAGCATCAAAATGATGAAAATATGCATCGAAACAATGGGAAATGTGATCGTAACGAGAAAATGAGCATCTAAATGAAGGAAATATGCATTAAAACGAAGGAAATATTGATTGTAACGAGAAAATGAGCATAAAAATGAGAAAATATGTATCGAAACGAAAGAAATGTTGATCGTAACGAGAAATTGAGCATCAAAATGCAGAAATATGCATCGAAACGAAGAAAATGTTGATCATATCGAGAAAATGAGCATCAAAATAATGGAAATATGAATCGAAAAGAAAGAAATGTTGATCGTAACGAGAAAAAGAGCATCAAAATAATGGAAATATGCATCGAAAAGAAGGAAATGTTGATCATAACGAGAAAACAAGCGTCAAAATGATGAAAATATGCATCGAAACGAAGGAATATTGATCGTAACGAGAAAATATGCATCAAAATTTTGAAAATATGCATCGATACGAAGAAAATATTGATCATATCGAGAAAATGTGCATCAAAATTATTGAAATATGCATCGAAAAGAATGAAATGTAGATCATAACGAAAAACGAGCATCTAAATGAAGGAAATATTGATCGTAACGAGAAAATGTGCATCAAAATGAAGTAAATATGCATCGAAATAAAGAAAATGTTAATCATTATGAGAAAACGAGCATAAAAATGATGAAATATGTATCGAAACGAAGGAAATGTTGATCGTAACGAGAAAATGAGCATAAAAATAAAGAAATATGCATCGAAACGAAGAAAATATTGATCATATCGAGAAAATGAGCATCAAATAATGGAAATATGCATCGAAAAGAAGGAAATGTTGATCGTAACGAGAAAACGAGCATCAAAATAATGGAAATATGCATCAAAAAAAGGAAATGTTGATCATAACGAGAAAACGAGCATCAAAATGATGAAAATATGCATCGAAACGAAGGAAATGTTGATCGTAACGAGAAAATATGCATCAAAATGATGGAAATATGTATCGAAACGAAGAAAATATTGATCATATTGAGAAAATGAGCATCAAAATGATTGAAATTTGTATCGAAAAGAATGAAATGTTGATCATAACGAGAAAACGAGCATCTAAATGAAGGAAATATTGATCGTAACGAGAAAATGTGCATCAAAATGAAGGAAATATGCATCGAAACAAAGAAAATGTTAATCATAATGAGAAAACGAGCATAAAAATGATGAGAATATGTATCGAAACCAAGGAAATGTTGAACGTAACGAGAAAATGAGCATCAAAATAAAGAAATATGCATCGAAACGAAGAAAATATTGATCATATCGAGAAAATGAGCATCAAAATAATGGAAATAAGCATCGAAAAGAAGAAAATGTTTATCGTAACGAGATAACAAGCATCAAAATATTGGAAATATGCATCGAAAAGAAGGAAATGTTGATCATAACGAGAAAACGAGCATCAAAATGATGAAAATATGCATCGAAATGAAGGAAATGTTGATCGTAACGAGAAAATATGCATCAAAATGATGGAAATATGCATCGAAACGAAGAAAATATTGATCATATTGAGAAAATGAGCATCAAAATGATTGAAATATGCATCGAAAAGAAGGAAATATTGATCATAACGAGAAAACGAGCATCTAAATGAAGGAAATATTGATCGTAACGAGAAAATGTGCATCAAAATGAAGGAAATATGCATCGAAACAAAGAAAATGTTAATCATAATGAGAAAACGAGCATAAAAATGATGAAAATATGTATCGAAACGAAGGAAATGTTGATCGTAACGAGAAAATGAGCATCAAAATGAAGAAATATGCATCGAAACGAAGAAAATATTGATCATATCGAGAAAATGAGCATCAAAATAATGGAAATATGCATCGAAAAGAAGGATATGTTGATCGTAACGAGAAAACGAGCATCAAAATAATGGAAATATGAATCGAAAAGAAGGAAATGTTGATCATAACGAGAAAACGAGCATCAAAATGATGAAAATATGCATCGAAACGAAGGAAATATAGATCGTAACGAGAACATATGCATCAAAATGACGGAAAAATATGCATCGAAATGAAGAAAATGCTGATCATATCGAGAAAATGAGCATCAAAATAATGAAAATATGCATCGAAAAGAAGGAAATGTTGATCGTAACGAGAAAACGAGAATCAAAATAACGGAAATATGCATCGAAAAGAAGGAAATGTTGATCATAACGAGAAAACAAGCGTCAAAATGATGAAAATATGCATCGAAACAATGGGAAATGTTGATCGTAACGAGAAAATGAGCATCTAAATGATGGAAATATGCATCGAAACGAAGAAAATGTTGATTGTAACGAGAAAATGAGCATCAAAACGAAGAAATATGCATCGAAAGGAAGGAAATGTTAATTGTAACGAGAAAATGAGCTTCAAAACGAAGAAATATGCATCGAAACAAAGAAAATGTTGATCATATAGAGAAAATGAGCATCTAAATGATGGAAATATGCATCGAAACTAGGGAAATGTTGATCGTCATGAGAAAATGAGCATCAAAATGAAGGAAATATGCATCGAAAAGAAGGAAATGTTGATAATAACGAGAAAATGAGCATCAAAATCATGAAAATATGCATCGAAACGAAGGAAATGTTGATCGTAACGAGAGAATATGCATTAAAATGATGGAAATATGCATTGAAATGTAGAAAATGTTGATCATATCGAGAAAATGAGCATAAAAATGATTGAAATATGCATCGAAAAGAAGGAAATATTGATAATAACGAGAAAACGAGCATCAAAATGATGAAAATATGCATCGAAACAATGGGAAATGTGATCGTAACGAGAAAATGAGCATCTAAATGAAGGAAATATGCATTAAAACGAAGGAAATATTGATTGTAACGAGAAAATGAGCATAAAAATGAGAAAATATGTATCGAAACGAAAGAAATGTTGATCGTAACGAGAAATTGAGCATCAAAATGAAGAAATATGTATCGAAACGAAGAAAATGTTGATCATATCGAGAAAATGAGCATCAAAATAATGGAAATATGAATCGAAAAGAAAGAAATGTTGATCGTAACGAGAAAAAGAGCATCAAAATAATGGAAATATGCATCGAAAAGAAGGAAATGTTGATCGTAACGAGAAAACGAGCATCAAAATGATGAAAATATGCATCGAAACGAAGGAAATGTTGATCGTAACGAGAAATTGAGCATCAAAATGAAGAAATATGCATCGAAACGAAGAAAATATTGATCATATCGAGAAAATGAGCATCAAAATAATGGAAATATGCATCGAAAAGAAGGAAATGTTGATCATAACGAGAAAATGAGCATCTAAATGAAGGAAATATTGATCGTAACGAGAAAATGTGCATCAAAATGAAGGAAATATGCATCGAAACAAAGAAAATGTTAATCATAATGAGAAAACGAGCATAAAAATGATGAGAATATGTATCGAAATGAAGGAAATGTTGATCGTAACGAGAAAATGAGCATCAAAATGAAGAAATATGTATCGAAACGAAGAAAATATTAATCATATCGAGAAAATGAGCATCAAAATATTGGAAATATGCATCGAAAAGAAGGAAATATTGATCGTAACGAGAAAACGAGCATCAAAATAATGGAAATATGCATCGAAAAGAAGGAAATCTTGATCATAACGAGAAAACGAGCATTAAAATGATGAAAATATGAATCGAAACAAATGAAATGTTGATCGTAACGAGAAAATATGCATCAAAATGATGGAAACATGCATCGAAACGTAGAAAATATTGATCATATCGAGAAAATGAGCATCAAAATGATTGAAATATGCATCGAAAAGAAGGAAATATTGATAATAACGAGAAAACGAGCATCAAAATGATGAAAATATGCATCGAAACAATGGGAAATGTTGATCGTAACGAGAAAATGAGCATCTAAATGAAGGAAATATGCATCAAAACGAAGGAAATATTGATTGTAATTAGAAAATGAGCATCAAAACGAAGAAATATGCATCGAAACGAAGAAAATATTGATCATATCGAGAAAATGAGCAACAAAATACGGAAATATGCATCGAAACTGGGGAAATGTTGATCGTCATGAGAAAATGAGCATCTAAATAATGGAAATATGCATCCAAAAGAAGGAAATGTTGATCATATCGAGAAACCGAGCATCAAAATGATGAAAATATGCATCGAAACGAATGAAATGTTGATCGTAACGAGAAAATATGCATCAAAATGATGGAAATATGCATCGAAAAGAAGAAAATATTGATCATATCGAGATAATGAGCATCAAAATGATTGAAATATGCATCGAAAAGAAGGAAATGTTGATCATAACGAGAAAACGAGCATTTAAATGAAGGAAATATTGATCGTAACGAGAAAATTTGCATCAAAATGAAGGAAATATGCATCGAAATAAAGAAAATGTTAATCATAATGAGAAAATGTGCATAAAAATGACGAAATATGTATCGAAACGAAAGAAATGTTGATCGTAACGAGAAAATATTCATCAAAATGATGGAAATATGCATCGAAACGTAGAAAATATTGATCATATCGAGAAAATGAGCATCAAAATGATTGAAATATGCATCGAAAAGAAGGAAATAACGAGAAAACGAGCATCAAAATGATGAAAATATGCATCGAAACAATGGGAAATGTTGATCGTAACGAGAAAATGAGCATCTAAATTAAGGAAATATGCATCAAAACGAAGGAAATATTGATTGTAACGAGAAAATGAGCATCAAAAAGAAGAAATATGCATCAAAACGAAGGAAATATTGATTGTAACTAGAAAATGAGCATCAAAACGAAGAAAATATTGATCATATCGAGAAAATGAGCATCAAAATAATGGAAATAAGCATCGAAAAGAAGGAAATGTTGATCGTAACGAGAAAACGAGCATCAAAATAATGGAAATATGCATCGAAAAGAAGGAAATGTTGATCATAACGAGAAAACGAGCATCAAAATGATGAAAATATGCTTCGAAACGAAGGGAATGTTGATCGTAACGAGAAAATATGCATCAAAATGATGGAAATATGCATCGAAACGAAGAAAATATTGATCATGTCGAGAAAATGAGCATCAAAATTATTGAAATATACATCGAAAAGAAGGAAATGTTGATCATAACGAGAAAACGAGCATCTAAATGAAGGAAATATTGATCGTAACGAGAAAATGTGCATCAAAATGAAGGAAATATGCATCGAAACAAAGAAAATATTAATCATAATCAGAAAACGAGCATAAAAATGACAAAAATATGTATCGAAACGAAGGAAATGTTGATCGTAAAGAGAAAATGAACATCAAAATGAAGAAATATGCATCGAAACGAATAAAATATTGATCATATAGAGAAAATGAGCATCAAAATAATGGAAATATGTATCGAAAAGAAGGAAATGTTGATCGTAACGAGAAAACGAGCATCAAAATAATGGAAATATGCATCGAAAAGAAGGAAATGTTGATCATAACGAGAAAACGAGCATCATAATGATTAAAATATGCATCGAAACGAAGGAAATGTTGATCGTAACGAGAAAATATGCATCAAAATGATGGAAATATGTATCGAAACGAACAAAATATTGATCATATTGAGAAAATGAGCATCAAAATGATTGAAATATGGATCGAAAAGAAGGAAATGTTGATCATAACGAGAAAATGAGCATCAAAATGAAGGAAATATTGATCGTAACGAGAAAATGTGCATCAAAATGAAGGAAATATGCATCGAAATAAAGAAAATGTTAATCATAATGAGAAAACGAGCATAAAAATGATGAAATATGAATCGAAACGAAGGAAATGTTGATCGTAATGAGAAAATGAGCATCAAAATGAAGAAATATGCATAGAAACGAAGAAAATATTGATCATATCGAGAAAATGAGCATCAAAATAATGGAAATATGCATCGAAAAGAAGGAAATATTGATCGTAACGAGAAAACGAGCATCAAAATAATGGAAATATGCATCGAAAAGAAGGAAATGTTAATCATAACGAGAAAACGAGCATCAAAATGATGAAAATATGAATCGAAACGAATGAAATATTGATCGTAACGAGAAAATATGCTTCAAAATAAGGAAATTTGCATCGAAACGTAGAAAATATTGATCATATCGAGAAAATGAGCATCAAAATGATTGAAATATGCATCGAAAATAAGGAAATATTGATAATAACGAGAAAACGAGCATCAAAATGATGAAAATTTTCATCGAAACAATGGGAAATGTTGATCGTAACGAGAAAATGAGCATCTAAATGAAGGAAATATGCATCAAAACGAAGGAAATATTGATAGTAACGAGAAAATGAGCATCAAAACGAAGAAATATGCATCAAAACGAAGGAAATATTGATTGTAAATAGAAAATGAGCATCAAAACGAAGAAATATGCATCGAAATGAAGAAAATATTGATCATATCGAGAAAATGAGCAACAAAATGATGGAAATATGCATCGAAACTGGGGAAATGTTGATCGTCATGAGAAAATGAGCATCAAAATGAAGGAAATATGCATCGAAAAGAAGGAAATATTGATCATAACGAGAAAACGAGCATCGAAATGATGAAAATATGCATCGAAACGAAGGAAATATTGATCGTAACGAGAAAATATGTATCAAAATGATGGAAATATGCATCAAAATGTAGAAAATGTTGATCATATCGAGAAAATGAGCATCAAAATTATTGAAATATGCATCGAAAAGAAGGAAATGTTGATCATAACGAGAAAACGAGCATCTAAATGAAGGAAATATTGATCTTAACGAGAAAATAGGCATCAAAATGAAGGAAATATGCATCGAAATAAAGAAAATGTTAATCATAATGAGAAAATGTGCATAAAAATGATGAAAATATGTATCGAAACGAAAGAAATGTTGATCGTAACGAGAAATTGAGGCATCAAAATGAAGAAATATGCATCGAAACGAAGAAAATGTTGATCACATCGAGAAAATGAGCATCAAAATAATGGAAATATGCATCGAAAAGAAATAAATGTTGATCGTAACGAGAAAACGAGCATCAAAATAATGGAAATATGCATCGAAAAGAAGGAAATGTTGATCATAACGAGAAAACAAGCGTCAAAATGATGAAAATATGCTTCGAAACGAAGGGAATGTTGATCGTAAAGAGAAAATATGCATCAAAATGATGGAAATATGCATCAAAACGAAGAAAATAATGATCATATCGAGAAAATGAGCATCAAAATTATTGAAATATGCCTCGAAAAGAAGGAAATGTTGATCATAACGAGAAAACGAGCATCTAAATGAAGGAAATATTGATCGTAACGAGAAAATGTGCATCAAAATGAAGGAAATATGCAATGAAACAAAGAAAATGTTAATCATAATCAGAAAACGAGCATAAAAATGATGAAAATATGTATCGAAATGAAGGAAATGTTGATCGTAACGAGAAAATGAACATCAAAATGAAGAAATATGCATAGAACGAAGAAAATATTGATCATATCGAGAAAATGAGCATCAAAATATTGGAAATATGCATCGAAAAGAAGGAAATGTTGATCGTAACGAGAAAACGAGCATCAAAATAATGGATATATGCATCGAAAAGAAGGAAATGTTGATCATAACGAGAAAACGAGCATCAAAATGACGAAAATATGAATCGAAACGAATGAAATGTTGATCGTAACGAGAAAATATGCATCAAAATGATGGAAATATGCATCGAAAAGTAGAAAATATTGATCATATCGATAAAATGAGCATCAAAATGATTGAAATATGCATCGAAAAGAAGGAAATATTGATAATAACGAGAAAACGAGCATCAAAATGATGAAAATATGCATCGAAACAATGGGAAATGTTGATCGTAACGAGAAAATGAGCATCTAAATGAAGGAAATATGCATCAAAACGAAGAAAATATTGATTGTAACGAGAAAATGAGCATCAAAAAGAAGAAATATGCATCAAAACGAATGAAATATTGATTGTAACTAGAAAATGAGCATCAAAACGAAGAAATATGCATCGAAACGAAGAAAATATTGATCATATCGAGAAAATGAGCATCAAAATAATGAAAATAAGCATCGAAAAGAAGGAAATGTTGATCGTAACGAGAAAACGAGCATCAAAATAATGGAAATATGCATCGAAAAGAAGGAAATGTTGATCATAACGAGAAAACGAGCATCAAAATGATGAAAATATGAATCGAAACGAAGGAAATATTGATCGTAACGAGAAAATATGCATCAAAATGATGAAAATATGCATCGATACGAAGAAAATATTGATCATATCGAGAAAATGTGCATCAAAATTATTGAAATATGCATCGAAAAGAAGGAAATGTTGATCATAACGAAAAACGAGCATCTAAATGAAGGAAATATTGATCGTAATGAGAAAATGTGCATCAAAATGAAGGAAATATGCATCGAAATAAAGAAAATGTTAATCATATGAGAAAACGAGCATAAAAATGATGAAATATGTATCGAAACGAAGGAAATGTTGATCGTAACGAGAAAATGAGCATCAAAATGAAGAAATATGCATCGAAACGAAGAAAATTTTGATCATATCGAGAAAATGAGCATCAAAATAATGGAAATATGCATCGAAAAGAAGGAAATGTTGATCGTAACGAGAAAATATGCATCAAAATGATGGAAATATGAATCGAAACGAAGAAAATATTGATCATATCGAGAAAATGAGCATCAAAATTATTGAAATATGCATCGAAAAGAAGGAAATGTTGATCATAACGAGAAAACGAGCATTTAAATGAAGGAAATATTGATCGTAACGAGAAAATATGCATCAAAATGAAGGAAATATGCATCGAAATAAGGAAAATGTTAATCATAATGAGAAAATGTGCATAAAAATGATGAAAATATGTATCGAAACGAAAGAAATGTTGATCGTAACGAGAAATTGAGCATCAAAATGAAGAAATATGCATCGAAATAATGGAAATATGCATCGAAAAGAAAGAAATGTTGATCGTAACGAGAAAAAGAGCATCAAAATAATGGAAATATGCATCGAAAAGAAGGAAATGTTGATCATAACGAGAAAACGAGCATCAAAATGATGAAAATATGCATCGAAACGAAGGAAATGTTGATCGTAACGAGAAAATGAGCATCAAAATGAAGAAATATGCATCGAAACGAAGAAAATATTGATCATATCGAGAAAATGAGCATCAAAATAATGGAAATATGCATCGAAAAGAAGGAAATGTTGATCATAACGAGAAAACGAGCATCTAAATGAAGGAAATATTGATCGTAACGATAAAATGTGCATCAAAATGAAGGAAATATGCATCGAAACAAAGAAAATGTTAATCATAATGAGAAAACGAGCATAAAAATGATGAGAATATGTATCAAAACGAAGGAAATATTGATCGTAACGAGAAAATGAGCATCAAAATGAATAAATATGCATCGAAACGAAGAAAATATTAATCATATCGAGAAAATGAGCATCAAAATATTGGAAATATGCATCGAAAAGAAGGAAATATTGATCGTAACGAGAAAACGAGCATCAAAATAATGGAAATATGCATCGAAAAGAAGGAAATGTTGATCATAACGAGAAAACGAGCATCAAAATGATGAAAATATGAATCGAAACGAATGAAATGTTGATCGTAACGAGAAAATATGCATCAAAATGATGGAAATATGCATCGAAACGTAGAAAATATTGATCATATCGAGAAAATGAGCATCAAAATGATTGAAATATGCATCGAAAAGAAGGAAATATTGATAATAACGAGAAAACGAGCATCAAAATGATGAAAATATGCATCGAAACAATGGGAAATGTTGATCGTAACGAGAAAATGAACATCTAAATGAAGGAAATATGCATCAAAACGAAGGAAATATTGATTATAACGAGAAAATGAGCATCAAAAAGAAGAAATATGCATCAAAACGAAGGAAATATTGATTGTAACTAGAAAATGAGCATCAAAACGAAGAAATATGCATCGAAACGAAGAAAATATTGATCATATCGAGAAAATGAGCATCAAAATAATGGAAATAAGCATCGAAAAGAAGGAAATGTTGATCGTAACGAGAAAACGAGCATCAAAATAATGGAAATATGCATCGAAAAGAAGGAAATAATGATCATAACGAGAAAACAAGCATCAAAATGATGAAAATATGAATCGAAACGAAGGAAATATTGATCGTAACGAGAAAATATGCATCAAAATGATGAAAATATGCATCGATACGAAGAAAATATTGATCATATCGAGAAAATGTGCATCAAAATTATTGAAATATGCATCGAAAAGAAGGAAATGTTGATCATAACGAAAAACGAGTATCTAAATGAAGGAAATATTGATCGTAACGAGAAAATGTGCATCAAAATGAAGGAAATATGCATCTAAATAAAGAAAATGTTAATCATTATGAGAAAACGAGCATAAAAATGATTAAATATGTATCGAAACGAAGGAAATGTTGATCGTAACGAGAAAATGAGCATCAAAATTGACAAGACCCTCCTTACATAACTTATAATTCAAATATTATTTAATATAAACATTATCATTATAAAAACCTGCATATAAATTTTTTTTTTTTTTTCACATAATATGCTTATAACCAACACCACCACACCAGTTCAACATACGTGACTGGTTTTTGATACCACTTCAAACCACCCAAACATGTGATAATACTTATTATATTACACAACCAAAACATCAGCGGAAACAAAATAAACCCACGGCCTAGCCCAACAGGTCGTCATCTATGTACATCCGCTCAAAACCTTGAAGGAGCTCCACAGCTTGCACAGTCACATCACAAACTCAATCATCAACAGGCTCACCTACAATGCATAAACTAGTGAGATAAAAATCTCAGTAAGTAGAAATCATGCATGTCAGTGCATGAGAATGCATTTAGTTCTCTATCGCCTATGTTCTAATTTCTTCTAATTGATCTCTTTTATTTTGAAAACTGTTCACGTTGCGGGATCCCCACGACACACTTATGATATGCACCCCAAATGAGCTCAATGGGGACGATTTTTCCGAACCCCGAAAATAGTGCCGAGAACGATTTTTCCGAACTCTGGCAAAGTAGTGGGGACGATTTTTTCCGAACCCCTAATAAAATGTCGGGAACGATTTTTCCGAACCCTGACAGAGATGCATATATAGTGGCCGCACACACCATTAGTATCTTATTAATTTTGAGGAAAACACTTTTCATGTTTATGCATGGTATGCACCCAAAACAATTAAATGTGCATCATAAACCACTTACAATATCAATATCAACATTTAATCACAATAAAGCAACAACTTAGTTTCAATTCACACAAATCCACTTCTGAAATAACAACTTCACCTCAATCCCATAGATCCATTTATAAAATAACCACTTCACCATGGATCACACGGATCTCTTTTTGGAATAACAACTTAATCTTGGATCCCACAGATCCTTATAACCAATATCTTCTCAAACCATACAAATATATTTTCAACAATTTCCAATCACACAGATCTATATATAACGATATTATTTTCAATCACATAGATTCACAACTTGTATCACAAAATTACCGCAAATAATTCATATCGTAATTAAACTAATAATAAATAATCCATAATATAATTATCACATATTAATTACAAATAATTCACAAACAACATGTTTATGCATTGTAGTTGGACTTCTACTTACCTGGATTCCGACAGTAATATAAACCCCGTAAAGAACTGTAACTAATTCGCTCCGACACGCACGTTCCGGCGCGCTCCCTCTTCTTTTTCTCTTCTTCCTCTCTCTCCTCTCTCTCCCTTTCTTCTCTCTCTCTCCTCTCTCTCCCTTTCTTCTCTCTCTCTATTTTTTTTTTTCTTCTTTTTTTTTTTTTGTTTCGTTTGCTCTGAATTACTTCTAAACAGTGGTTTACATATATTTATAGAGGGGTGGTGGGGTGGAAGTCGTACACGACTATCCCACCGCCTCAACCTTTTTTTTTTTCTTTATTATTATCCATTCTTAATTTACGTGCAATACTTAATAGCTAAGATATAATACATTTACAAATTAATACACATACGTGTACATTTTTCTACCCACTATTATTCTTACGAGAACACGTGTGATACTTAATAATTAAGAAAAGTGTATTTATACTCATAAAATAATTTACTCATATATCCAAATTAATGCACGTAAATATTTATGCACTCATATATTCATATATTGTCACCATGTTTATCACGTATGTATCAAATAAAATGTAAAGATAATTAAAATGTAAAAACAATTATCACATAATTGCCACATAATTATCACATAATTATAAAATGCACATAACACAAATTAAATTATATTGACACATGAGTAGTGAGAAGTTCGGGTATCACATCCTCCCCAACTTATAAGAATTTCGTCCTCGAAATTTACTTACCTGAAGAGGTCTGGATATTTAGCCATCATCTCATCCTCTCTTTCCCAAGTAGCCTCCTCAACTAGTTGGTTCCTCCATAATACTTTTACTAATGGTATTTCTTTATTTCTGAGCTTCTTCACTTCTCGCCACAAGATCTCAACTGGTACTTCCTCATAACTCAAATCTTCTTTCAACTCAACTGGTTCATGTCTGAGAACATGAGATGGATTTGGAACATACTTCCTCAACACAGATACATGAAACACGTCATGTACTCTAGACATCGATGCTGGTAACTCCAATTTATAGGCAACACTGCCAACTCTCTCAATGATAGTGAACGGACCAACATATCTTGGACTGAGTTTCCCTTTCCTTCCAAACCGCATTATCCCCTTCATTGGAGATATTTTCAAAAATACCTGATCACCCACTTCAAATTCCAATTCTCTCCTCCGTTTGTCTGCATAACTCTTTTGCCGATCTTGAGCAACTTTCATCTTCTCTCGTATATGGGTAACAGCTTCTGACATTTCACGAATCAAGTCTGGACCCAAAAGTTTCCTCTCTCCAACTTCATCCCAATGAACTGGAGATTTACACTTCCTCCCATATAATGCTTCATATGGAGCCATCCCGATAGTAGACTGATAACTGTTATTGTACGAGAACTCTATCAAAGGCAAAAATTTACTCCACTGACCTTGAAAATTCAACACACACGCTCTGAGCATATCCTCCAAGATTTGTATTGTACGCTCTGATTGACCATCTGTCTGTGGATGGAATGCTGTGCTGAAAGATAACTGTGTCCCCAACGCCTTATGTAAACTCTTCCAGAAAGCAGACAAGAATCTCGTATCTCTATCTGACACAATGGTAAGTGGTACTCCATGGAGTCTGACAATCTCTTGTATATATAGTTGGGCATACCGATCCATGGAATACGTAGAGCTAATAGGAAGAAAATGAGCTGACTTCGTCAATCGATCCACAATAACCCAAATGGCATCGTGACCTTTCACTGTCTTCGGTAGCCCGATAACAAAATCCATCGTGATATTCTCCCACTTCCATTCTGGAATAAATAAAGGCTGCAAAGTTCCTGCTGGTCTCTGATGCTCGGCTTTGACTTGCTGACAAGTCAAACATTGCTCCACATATCGAGCAACATCTCTCTTCATCCCTGGCCACCAATAATGTGCCTTCAAATCTCTATACATCTTAGTAGCTCCTGGATGTATAGAGTAGGGTGTTGAATGAGCTTCTATCATCACTTCTTTTCGAATGTCATTCACTTCAGGTAGACACAATCGACCTCCATAACGAATCACGCCATCATCTCCTAATTGAAAGTCAGAAGGCTTTCCAGAGCTGATATCATTCTTTATTTTGTCAAACAATTTATCCTCCTGTTGGCTCTGTTGAATCTTATCCATCAGAGTTGGTCGAAGTGTCAGAGCTGCTATCCTTGCTTCCAACGATCCTTCTTGAATGATCTCCACACCCATCATTTGTAAATCAAGCAACTCTGGTTTCTGATTTACGATCACAGCAGCTACACTCTGTATTGCCTTTCGGCTCAATGCATCAGCAACCACATTGGCTTTTCCCGGATGATAATTGATAACACAATCATAATCCTTCACTAATTCCAACCATCTTCTTTGCCTCATATTTAACTCTTTCTGAGTGAAAAAGTACTTCAAACTTTTATGATCTGTATAGATTTCACAACGTTCCCCATACAGATAATGCCTCCATATCTTGAGTGCAAACACCACTGCAGCTAACTCTAAATCATGAGTTGGATAATTTTTCTCATACTCCCTTAACTGTCTGGATGCATATGCTATCACTTTCCCATTCTGCATCAATACACACCCAAGACCATTCTTTGAAGCATCACTGTAAACTTTGAAGTTTCCTGTCTCCGTAGGAATAGTTAAGATAGGTGCTGATGTCAATCGTCTCTTCAATTCTTGGAAACTTTGTTCACGTTCCTCCGTCCATGTGAACTTCACATTCTTCCTGGTCAACTGTGTTAATGGTGAAGCAATCTTAGAAAATCCTTCAACAAACCTTCGATAATATCCCGCCAATCCAAGAAAGCTACGAACCTCAGTGGGATTTGAGGGTTGTGGCCAATCATGGATTGCTTTAACTTTACCTGGATCCACTGAAATTCCTTCTCCCGATACCACGTGCCCCAAGAAAACAACTCGGTCTAACCAAAACTCGCACTTCTTGAACTTCGCATACAACTGCCTCTCCTTCAGAATCTCTAACACCTTTCTCAAGTGCAGTGCATGATCCTCCTTATTCTTAGAGTAAATTAGAATGTCATCGATAAACACAATCACAAATTTATCGAGAAATTCCCGAAATACTCTATTCATCAAATCCATAAATGCTGCAGGAGCATTTGTTAATCCAAACGGCATCACTAAGAACTCGTAGTGCCCGTACCTTGTACTGAATGCAGTCTTTGGAATATCCTCCTTCTTTATCTTTAACTGATGATACCCCGACCGCAAATCAATCTTCGAAAAGATAGCTGCACCCTGTAACTGATCAAACAGATCATCAATGCGAGGCAATGGATATTTATTCTTCACCGTAACTTTGTTAAGATCCCGATAATCGATGCACATCCTCAATGTGCCATCCTTCTTTCGAACAAACAGAACTGGTGCTCCCCAAGGAGAGAAACTAGGTTGGATGAATCCTTTATCTAGCAACTCTTGTAACTGTATCTTCAATTCCTTCAGTTCAGCTGGTGCCATTCTGTATGGCGCTTTAGATATAGGAGCAGTTCCTGGTTGTAACTCAATAACAAACTCTATTTCTCGCTCTGGTGGCAAACCTGGAAGATCATCTGGAAATACCTCAGATATTCCCGAACTACTGGTACATTATCAAGAATTTGACATTGCTGCCCCTCAACATTCATTACACTCACCAGATACCCCTCACAACCACTTTCCAACAACCGCTGTGCTTTTGCTGCTGATATCATCGGAAATCGAAAGCTTTTCTTGATTCCAACAAAAGTGAACGGTTCTCCTTTCACTGGCTGAAAAGTGATACTCTTCTTCTGACAATCTATTGTAGCACCATATTTTGACAACCAATCCATGCCCAATATGATATCATAATCATTCATACTTAACACAATCAAATTAGCGATGAGTCTTCTTCCTTCAATAGGAATAACACAACCTCGAAGAAGTTGATTAGTTTGCTTTGACTCACCAGAAGATATCATCACCTCATAATTAGCTTCTATCAAGTTAGGTGTTCCACCCAACTTTTTCACATACTCAGTGGATACAAATGAATGCGTTGCTCCAGAATCAAATAGCACATATGTAGAAGTTCCAAAAATAGAGAACTTACCCGTGACAACTGAGGGATTCGCGTCTGCCTCCTCTCGCGTCAAAGTATACACCCTCGCTGGAGCTCTTCCTTGCTGTGCCTGCTTCCCTTTCTTAGGACAAGTAGTAGTCACATGTCCTTTCTCCCCGCATGTGTAACACGTTCTCAGAGGAATTTGACACTCTCCACCATGTGATCTAAGACAATTAGGGCATATAGGTAGTGGCGGCGCCGGTGGCACTTTACCCTGATCGAATTTAGGACGCTTGTTGGGTTCTCCTCGTCTCTGTCCTTGCTCCACTTGAACATTTGAATTCGGCCTCTGAAATGGCATCGGCCTCTTATCAACTCTCCCGGACTGCTGCATTGGTTTCTGCTGAAATTGACGTCTGATGGCTTGCGCTTGTCTGATCCTCATCTCCGCTTGCTCAGCAATTTGAGCCCTTTCTGCAACTTGTGAGTATGTTGCTCCATGCAGTCCCGCCATACTCACATCTCTATAAAGTTCAGGCCTTAAGCCTTCCACAAATCTCTCCACTTTCAGTGCCTCCGTACTCACCATATGTTCAGCAAACCTCGACAACTGCTCAAACTTACGAAGGTAATCTGTGACTGACATGCCACCTTGCCTCAACTGTATGAACTCGTTCATCTTCATGGCTCTCACTGGTGCCGTAAAGTACTTGTTTCTGAAAAGCTCCTTGAACCTTTCCCATATCATAGTCGTGACATCCTCGATACTTTTAATCGTATCCCACCAGTGGCCCGCACTTCCTCGTAGCATGAAAGAAGCACATAGCACTCTATCCCCATCTGGAATTCTACTGTATTGAAACATGTTTTCCACCGTGCGTAACCAATCCTCTGCATCTGTGGGGTCTGCTGCCTCCTCAAATATTGGAGGGCTCAACTTTCGAAACCTCTCACAAACCATTTCCACACGTTCTACTTGACGTCTATCTTGGTTTGCATTACCCTCTGGTTGTCCACCCATATCTCTCTGCTGAATCAGTTGCTGTATCTGTTGGGACTGACGCTCAACCAGTTCCATTAGTCGAGTAATGACCGCATCACGATTATTCCCTTCAGGAGGTGCTGCTTGCTCAACAGTCCTATCCCCTTCAGAACCTTCACCTGTAGCTCTTACCATTTTGTCTACTAATTACACTTCCTATATCACATAGCCAATATAATTTATAAGACACATAACAACACAGAATAAAAATAACACTTACTTGCAAAGCTGCGCTCCCAAAGAATGAGTTCATGTACATAGACAGTCTGCAGGACCCAAACCGTGCTCTGATACCACTCTGACAAGACCCTCCTTACATAACTTATAATTCAAATATTATTTAATATAAACATTATCATTATAAAAACCTGCATATAAATTTTTTTTTTTTTTCACATAATATGCTTATAACCAACACCACCACACCAGTTCAACATACGTGACTGGTTTTTGATACCACTTCAAACCACCCAAACATGTGATAATACTTATTATATTACACAACCAAAACATCAGCGGAAACAAAATAAACCCACGGCCTAGCCCAACAGGTCGTCATCTATGTACATCCGCTCAAAACCTTGAAGGAGCTCCACAGCTTGCACAGTCACATCACAAACTCAATCATCAACAGGCTCACCTACAATGCATAAACTAGTGAGATAAAAATCTCAGTAAGTAGAAATCATGCATGTCAGTGCATGAGAATGCATTTAGTTCTCTATCGCCTATGTTCTAATTTCTTCTAATTGATCTCTTTTATTTTGAAAACTGTTCACGTTGCGGGATCCCCACGACACACTTATGATATGCACCCCAAATGAGCTCAATGGGGACGATTTTTCCGAACCCCGAAAATAGTGCCGAGAACGATTTTTCCGAACTCTGGCAAAGTAGTGGGGACGATTTTTTCCCAACCCCTAATAAAATGTCGGGAACGATTTTTCCGAACCCTGACAGAGATGCATATATAGTGGCCGCACACACCATTAGTATCTTATTAATTTTGAGGAAAACACTTTTCATGTTTATGCATGGTATGCACCCAAAACAATTAAATGTGCATCATAAACCACTTACAATATCAATATCAACATTTAATCACAATAAAGCAACAACTTAGTTTCAATTCACACAAATCCACTTCTGAAATAACAACTTCACCTCAATCCCATAGATCCATTTATAAAATAACCACTTCACCATGGATCACACGGATCTCTTTTTGGAATAACAACTTAATCTTGGATCCCACAGATCCTTATAACCAATATCTTCTCAAACCATACAAATATATTTTCAACAATTTCCAATCACACAGATCTATATATAACGATATTATTTTCAATCACATAGATTCACAACTTGTATCACAAAATTACCGCAAATAATTCATATCGTAATTAAACTAATAATAAATAATCCATAATATAATTATCACATATTAATTACAAATAATTCACAAACAACATGTTTATGCATTGTAGTTGGACTTCTACTTACCTGGATTCCGACAGTAATATAAACCCCGTAAAGAACTGTAACTAATTCGCTCCGACACGCACGTTCCGGCGCGCTCCCTCTTCTTTTTCTCTTCTTCCTCTCTCTCCTCTCTCTCCCTTTCTTCTCTCTCTCTCCTCTCTCTCCCTTTCTTCTCTCTCTCTATTTTTTTTTTCTTCTTTTTTTTTTTTGTTTCGTTTGCTCTGAATTACTTCTAAACAGTGGTTTACATATATTTATAGAGGGGTGGTGGGGTGGAAGTCGTACACGACTATCCCACCGCCTCAACCTTTTTTTTTTTCTTTATTATTATCCATTCTTAATTTACGTGCAATACTTAATAGCTAAGATATAATACATTTACAAATTAATACACATACGTGTACATTTTTCTACCCACTATTATTCTTACGAGAACACGTGTGATACTTAATAATTAAGAAAAGTGTATTTATACTCATAAAATAATTTACTCATATATCCAAATTAATGCACGTAAATATTTATGCACTCATATATTCATATATTGTCACCATGTTTATCACGTATGTATCAAATAAAATGTAAAGATAATTAAAATGTAAAAACAATTATCACATAATTGCCACATAATTATCACATAATTATAAAATGCACATAACACAAATTAAATTATATTGACACATGAGTAGTGAGAAGTTCGGGTATCACAAAAATAAAGAAATATGCATCGAAACGAAGAAAATATTGATCATATCGAGAAAATGAGCATCAAAATAATTGAAATATGCATCGAAAAGAAGGAAATGTTGATCGTAACGAGAAAACGAGCATCAAAATAATGGAAATATGCATCAAAAAAAGGAAATGTTGATCATAACGAGAAAACGAGCATCAAAATAATGAAAATATGCATCGAAACGAAGGAAATGTTGATCGTAACGAGAAAATATGCATCAAAATTATGGAAATATGTATCGAAATGAAGAAAATATTGATCATATTGAGAAAATGAGCGTCAAAATGATTGAAATTTGCATCGAAAAGAATGTAATGTTGATCATAACGAGAAAACGAGTATCTAAATGAAGGAAATATTGATCGTAACGTGAAAATGTGCATCAAAATGAAGGAAATATGCAACGAAACAAAGAAAATGTTAATCATAATGAGAAAATGTGCATAAAAATGATGAAAATATGTATCGAAACGAAAGAAATGTTGATCGTAACGAGAAATTGAGCATCAACATGAAGAAATATGCATCGAAACGAAGAAAATGTTGATCATATCGAGAAAATGAGCATCAAAATAATGGAAATATGCATCGAAAAGAAAGAAATGTTGATCGTGACGAGAAAAAGTGCATCAAAATAATGGAAATATGCATCGAAAAGAAGGAAATGTTGATCATAACGAGAAAACGAGCATCTAAATGAAGGAAATATTGATCGTAACGAGAAAATGTGCATCAAAATGAAGGAAATATGCATCGAAACAAAGAAAATTTTAATCATAATCATAAAACGAGCATAAAAATGACAAAAATATGTATCGAAACGAAGGAAATGTTGATCGTAAAGAGAAAATGAACATCAAAATGAAGAAATATGCATCGAAACGAATAAAATATTGATCATATAGAGAAAATGAGCATCAAAATAATGGAAATATGTATCGAAAAGAAGGAAATGTTTATCGTAACGAGAAAACGAGCATCAAAATAATGGAAATATGCATCGAAAAGAAGGAAATGTTGATCATAACGAGAAAACGAGCATCAAAATGATTAAAATATGCATCGAAACGAAGGAAATGTTGATCGTAACGAGAAAATATGCATCAAAATGATGGAAATATGTATCGAAACGAAGAAAATATTGATCATATTGAGAAAATGAGCATCAAAATGATTGAAATATGGATCCAAAAGAAGGAAATGTTGATCATAACGAGAAAACGAGCATCAAAATGAAGGAAATATTGATCGTAACGACAAAATGTGCATCAAAATGAAGGAAATATGCATCGAAATAAAGAAAATGTTAATCATAACGAGAAAACGAGCATAAAAATGATGAAATATGTATCGAAACGAAGGAAATGTTGATCGTAATGAGAAAATGAGCATCAAAATGAAGAAATATGCATAGAAACGAAGAAAATATTAATCATATCGAGAAAATGAGCATCAAAATAATGGAAATATGCATCGAAAAGAAGGAAATATTGATCGTAACGAGAAAACGAGCATCAAAATAATGGAAATATGCATCGAAAAGAAGGAAATGTTAATCATAACGAGAAAACGAGCATCAAAATGATGAAAATATGAATCGAAACGAATGAAATGTTGATCGTAACGAGAAATTGAGGCATCAAAATGAAGAAATATGCATCGAAACGAAGAAAATGTTGATCATATCGAGAAAATGAGCATCAAAATAATGGAAATATGCATCGAAAAGAAATAAATGTTGATCGTAACGAAAAAACGAGCATCAAAATAATGGAAATATGCATCGAAAAGAAGGAAATGTTGATCATAACGAGAAAACGAGCATCAAAATGATGAAAATATGCTTCGAAACGAAGGGAATGTTGATCGTAACTAGAAAATATGCATCAAAATGATAGAAATATGCATCAAAACGAAGAAAATATTGATCATATCGAGAAAATGAGCATCAAAATTATTGAAATATGCCTCGAAAAGAAGGAAATGTTGATCATAACGAGAAAACGAGCATCTAAATGAAGGAAATATTGATCGTAACGAGAAAATGTGCATCAAAATGAAGGAAATATGCAACGAAACAAAGAAAATGTTATTCATAATCAGAAAACGAGCATAAAAATGATGAAAATATGTATCGAAATGAAGGAAATATTGATCGTAACGAGAAAATGAACATCAAAATGAAGAAATATGCATCGAAACGAAGAAAATATTGATCATATCGAGAAAATGAGCATCAAAATATTGAAAATATGCATCGAAAAGAAGGAAATATTGATCGTAACGAGAAAACGAGCATCAAAATAATGGAAATATGCATCGAAAAGAAGGAAATGTTGATCATAACGAGAAAACGAGCATCAAAATGACGAAAATATGAATCGAAACGAATGAAATGTTGATCGTAACGAGAAAATATGCATCAAAATTATAGAAATATGCATCGAAAAGTAGAAAATATTGATCATATCGATAAAATGAGCATCAAAATGATTGAAATATGCATCGAAAAGAAGGAAATATTGATAATAACGAGAAAACGAGCATCAAAATGATGAAAATATGCATCGAAACAATGGAAAATGTTGATAGTAACGAGAAAATGAGCATCTAAATGAAGGAAATATGCATCAAAACGAAGGAAATATTGATTGTAACGAGAAAATGAGCATCAAAAAGAAGAAATATGCATCAAAACGAAGGAAATATTGATTGTAACTAGAAAATGAGCATCAAAACGAAGAAATATGCATCGAAACGAAGAAAATATTGATCATATCGAGAAAATGAGCATCAAAATAATGGAAATAAGCATCGAAAAGAAGGAAATGTTGATCGTAACGAGAAAACGAGCATCAAAATGATTAAAATATGCATCGAAACGAAGGAAATGTTGATCGTAACGAGAAAATATGCATCAAAATGATGGAAATATGTATCGAAACGAAGAAAATATTGATCATATTGAGAAAATGAGCATCAAAATAATTGAAATATGGATCCAAAAGAAGGAAATGTTGATCATAACGAGAAAACGAGCATCAAAATGAAGGAAATATTGATCATAACGACAAAATGTGCATCAAAATGAAGGAAATATGCATCGAAATAAAGAAAATGTTAATCATAATGAGAAAATGAGCATAAAAATGATGAAATATGTATCGAAACGAAGGAAATGTTGATCGTAATGAGAAAATGAGCATCAAAATGAAGAAATATGCGTAGAAACGAAGAAAATATTGATCATATCGAGAAAATGGGCATCAAAATAATGGAAATATGCATCGAAAAGAAGGAAATGTTAATCATAACGAGAAAACGAGCATCAAAATGATGAAAATATGAATCGAAACGAATGAAATATTGATCGTAACGAGAAAATATGCTTCAAAATAAGGAAATTTGCATCGAAACGTAGAAAATATTGATCATATCGAGAAAATGAGCATCAAAATGATTGAAATATGCATCGAAAAGAAGGAAATATTGATAATAACGAGAAAACGAACATCAAAATGATGAAAATTTGCATCGAAACAATGGGAAATGTTGATCGTAACGAGAAAATGAGCATCTAAATGAAGGAAATATGCATCAAAACGAAGGAAATATTGATAGTAACGAGAAAATGAGCATCAAAACGAAGAAATATGCATCAAAACGAAGGAAATATTGATTGTAAATAGAAAATGAGCATCAAAACGAAGAAATATGCATCGAAATGAAGAAAATATTGATCATATCGAGAAAATGAGCAACAAAATGATGGAAATATACATCGAAACTGGGGAAATGTTGATCGTCATGAGAAAATGAGCATCAAAATGAAGGAAATATGCATCAAAAAGAAGGAAATATTGATCATAACGAGAAAACGAGCATCGAAATGACGAAAATATGAATCGAAAAGAAGGAAATGTTGATCATAACGAGAAAACGAGAATCGAAATGATGAAAATATGCATCGAAACGAAGGAAATATTGATCGTAACGAGAAAATATGCATCAAAATGATGGAAATATGCATCGAAATGTAGAAAATGTTGATCATATCGAGAAAATGAGCATCAAAATTATTGAAATATGCATCGAAAAGAAGGAAATGTTGATCATAACGAGAAAACGAGCATCTAAATGAAGGAAATATTGATCTTAACGAGAAAATATGCATCAAAATGAAGGAAATATACATCGAAATAAAGAAAATGTTAATCATAATGAGAAAATGTGCATAAAAATGATGAAAATATGTATCGAAACGAAAGAAATGTTGATCGTAACGAGAAATTGAGGCATCAAAATGAAGAAATATGCATCGAAACGAAGAAAATGTTGATCATATCGAGAAAATGAGCATCAAAATAATGGAAATATGCATCGAAAAGAAATAAATGTTGATCGTAACGAAAAACGAGCATCAAAATAATGGAAATATGCATCGAAAAGAAGGAAATGTTGATCATAACGAGAAAACGAGCATCAAAATGATGAAAATATGCTTCGAAACGAAGGGAATGTTGATCGTAACTAGAAAATATGCATCAAAATGATGGAAATATGCATCAAAACGAAGAAAATATTGATCATATCGAGAAAATGAGCATTAAAATTATTGAAATATGCCTCGAAAAGAAGGAAATGTTGATCATAACGAGAAAACGAGCATCTAAATGAAGGAAATATTGATCGTAACGAGAAAATGTGCATCAAAATGAAGGAAATATGCAACGAAACAAAGAAAATGTTAATCATAATCAGAAAACGAGCATAAAAATGATGAAAATATGTATCGAAATGAAGGAAATGTTGATCGTAACGAGAAAATGAACATCAAAATGAAGAAATATGCATCGAAACGAAGAAAATATTGATCATATCGAGAAAATGAGCATCAAAATATTGGAAATATGCATCGAAAAGAAGGAAATGTTGATCGTAACGAGAAAACGAGCATCAAAATAATGGAAATATGCATCGAAAAGAAGGAAATGTTGATCATAACGAGAAAACGAGCATCAAAATGATGAAAATATGAATCGAAACGAATGAAATGTTGATCGTAACGAGAAAATATGCATCAAAATGATGGAAATATGCATCGAAAAGTAGAAAATATTGATCATATCGATAAAATGAGCATCAAAATGATTGAAATATGCATCGAAAAGAAGGAAATATTGATAATAACGAGAAAACGAGCATCAAAATGATGAAAATATGCATCGAAACAATGGGAAATGTTGATCGTAACGAGAAAATGAGCATCTAAATGAAGGAAATATGCATCAAAACGAAGGAAATATTGATTGTAACGAGAAAATGAGCATCAAAAAGAAGAAATATGCATCAAAACGAAGGAAATATTGATTGTAACTAGAAAATGAGCATCAAAACGAAGAAATATGCATCGAAACGAAGAAAATATTGATCATATCGAGAAAATTAGCAACAAAATGATGGAAATATGCATCGAAACGAAGGAAATGTTGATCGTAACGAGAAAATGAGCATCAAAATGAAGAAATATGCATCGAAACGAAGAAAATATTGATCATATCGAGAAAATGAGCATCAAAATAATGGAAATAAGCATCGAAAAGAAGGAAATGTTGATCGTAACGAGAAAACGAGCATCAAAATAATGGAAATATGCATCGAAAAGAAGGAAATGTTGATCATAACGAGAAAACGAGCATCAAAATGATGAAAATATGCATCGAAACGAAGGAAATGTTGATCGTAACGAGAAAATATGCATCAAAATGAAGAAATATGCATCGAAACGAAGAAAATATTGATCATAATGAGAAAATGAGCATCAAAATAATGGAAATATGCATCGAAAAGAAGGAAATGTTGATCGTAACGAGAAAACGAGCATCAAAATAATGAAAATATGCATCGAAAAGAAGGAAATGTTGATCATAACGAGAAAACGAGCATCAAAATGATGAAAATATGAATCGAAACGAAGGAAATATTGATCGTAACGAGAAAATATGCATCAAAATGATGAAAATATGCATCGATACGAAGAAAATATTGATCATATCGAGAAAATGTGCATCAAAATTATTGAAATATGCATCGAAAAGAAGGAAATGTTGATCATAACGAAAAACGAGCATCTAAATGAAGGAAATATTGATCGTAACGAGAAAATGTGCATCAATATGAAGGAAATATGTATCGAAATAAAGAAAATGTTAATCATTATGAGAAAACGAGCATAAAAATGATGAAATATGTATCGAAACGAAGGAAATGTTGATCGTAACGAGAAAATGATCATCAAAATGAAGAAATATGCATCGAAACGAAGAAAATATTGATCATATCGAGAAAATGAGCATCAAAATAATGGAAATAAGCATCGAAAAGAAGAAAATGTTTATCGTAACGAGAAAACGAGCATCAAAATAATGGAAATATGCATCGAAAAGAAGGAAATGTTGATCATAACGAGAAAATGAGCATCAAAATGATGAAAATATGCATCGAAACGAAGGAAATGTTGATCGTAACGAGAAAATATGCATCAAAATGATGGAAATATGCATCGAAACGAAGAAAATATTGATCATATTGAGAAAATGAGCATCAAAATGATTGAAATATGCATCGAAAAGAAGGAAATGTTGATCATAACGAGAAAACGAGCATCAAAATGATGAAAATATGCTTCGAAACGAAGGGAATGTTGATCGTAACGAGAAAATATGCATCAAAATGATGGAAATATGCATCAAAACGAAGAAAATATTAATCATATCGAGAAAATGAGCATCAAAATTATTGAAATATGCCTCGAAAAGAAGGAAATGTTGATCATAACGAGAAAACGAGCATCTAAATGAAGGAAATATTGATCGTAACGAGAAAATGTGCATCAAAATGAAGGAAATATGCAACGAAACAAAGAAAATGTTAAACATAATCAGAAAACGAGCATAAAAATGATGAAAATATGTATCGAAATGAAGGAAATGTTGATCGTAACGAGAAAATGAACATCAAAATGAAGAAATATGCATCGAAACGAAGAAAATATTGATCATATCGAGAAAATGAGCATCAAAATATTGGAAATATGCATCGAAAAGAAGGAAATGTTGATCGTAACGAGAAAACGAGCATCAAAATAATGGAAATATGCATCGAAAAGAAGGAAATGTTGATCATAACGAGAAAACGAGCATCAAAATGACGAAAATATGAATCGAAACGAATGAAATGTTGATCGTAACGAGAAAATATGCATCAAAATGATGGAAATATGCATCGAAAAGTAGAAAATATTGATCATATCGATAAAATGAGCATCAAAATGATTGAAATATGCATCGAAAAGAAGGAAATATTGATAATAACGAGAAAACGAGCATCAAAATGATGAAAATATGCATCGAAACAATGGGAAATGTTGATAGTAACGAGAAAATGAGCATCTAAATGAAGGAAATATGCATCAAAACGAAGGAAATGTTGATTGTAACGAGAAAATGAGCATCAAAAAGAAGAAATATGCATCAAAACGAAGGAAATATTGATTGTAACTAGAAAATGAGCATCAAAACGAAGAAATATGCATCGAAACGAAGAAAATATTGATCATATCGAGAAAATTAGCAACAAAATGATGGAAATATGCATCGAAACGAAGGAAATGTTGATCGTAACGAGAAAATGAGCATCAAAATGAAGAAATATGCATCGAAACGAAGAAAATATTGATCATATCGAGAAAATGAGCATCAAAATAATGGAAATAAGCATCGAAAAGAAGGAAATGTTGATCGTAACGAGAAAACGAGCATCAAAATAATGGAAATATGCATCGAAAAGAAGGAAATGTTGATCATAACGAGAAAACGAGCATCAAAATGATGAAAATATGCATCGAAACGAAGGAAATGTTGATCGTAACGAGAAAATATGCATCAAAATGAAGAAATATGCATCGAAACGAAGAAAATATTGATCATATCGAGAAAATGAGCATCAAAATAATGGAAATATGCATCGAAAAGAAGGAAATGTTGATCGTAACGAGAAAACGAGCATCAAAATAATGGAAATATGCATCGAAAAGAAGGAAATGTTGATCATAACGAGAAAACGAGCATCAAAATGATGAAAATATGAATCGAAACGAAGGAAATATTGATCGTAACGAGAAAATATGCATCAAAATGATGAAAATATGCATCGATACGAAGAAAATATTGATCATATCGAGAAAATGTGCATCAAAATTATTGAAATATGCATCGAAAATAAGGAAATGTTGATCATAACGAAAAACGAGCATCTAAATGAAGGAAATATTGATCGTAACGAGAAAATGTGCATCAAAATGAAGGAAATATGCATCGAAATAAAGAAAATGTTAATCATTATGAGAAAACGAGCATAAAAATGATGAAATATGTATCGAAACGAAGGAAATGTTGATCGTAACGAGAAAATGAGCATCAAAATGAAGAAATATGCATCGAAACGAAGAAAATATTGATCATATCGAGAAAATGAGCATCAAAATAATGGAAATAAGCATCGAAAAGAAGAAAATGTTTATCGTAACGAGAAAACGAGCATCAAAATAATGGAAATATGCATCGAAAAGAAGGAAATGTTGATCATAACGAGAAAACGAGCATCAAAATGATGAAAATATGCATCGAAACGAAGGAAATGTTGATCGTAACGAGAAAATATGCATCAAAATGATGGAAATATGCATCGAAACGAAGAAAATATTGATCATATTGAGAAAATGAGCATCAAAATGATTGAAATATGCATCGAAAAGAAGGAAATATTGATCATAACGAGAAAACGAGCATCTAAATGAAGGAAATATTGATCGTAACGAGAAAATGTGCATCAAAATGAAGGAAATATGCATCGAAACAAAGAAAATGTTAATCATAATGAGAAAACGAGCATAAAAATGATGAAAATATGTATCGAAACGAAGGAAATGTTGATCGTAACGAGAAAATGAGCATGAAAATGAAGAAATATGCATCGAAACGAAGAAAATGTTGATCATATCGAGAAAATGAGCATCAAAATAATGGAAATATGCATCGAAAAGAAAGAAATGTCGATCGTAACGAGAAAACGAGCATCAAAATAATGGAAATATGCATCGAAAAGAAGGAAATGTTGATCATAACGAGAAAACGAGCATCAAAATGATGAAAATATGAATCGAAACGAAGGAAATATTGATCGTAACGAGAAAATATGCATCAAAATGATGAAAATATGCATCGATACGAAGAAAATATTGATCATATCGAGAAAATGTGCATCAAAATTATTGAAATATGCATCGAAAAGAAGGAAATGTTGATCATAACGAAAAACGAGCATCTAAATGAAGGAAATATTGATCGTAATGAGAAAATGTGCATCAAAATGAAGGAAATATGCATCGAAATAAAAAAATGTTAATCATATGAGAAAACGAGCATAAAAATGATGAAATATGTATCGAAACGAAGGAAATGTTGATCGTAACGAGAAAATGAGCATCAAAATGAAGAAATATGCATCGAAACGAAGAAAATATTGATCATATCGAGAAAATGAGCATCAAAATAATGGAAATATGCATCGAAAAGAAGGAAATGTTGATCGTAACGAGAAAACGAGCATCAAAATAATGGAAATATGCATCAAAAAAAGGAAATGTTGATCATAACGAGAAAACGAGCATCAAAATGATGAAAATATGCATCGAAACGAAGGAAATGTTGATCGTAACGAGAAAATATGCATCAAAATGATGGAAATATGTATCGAAACGAAGAAAATATTGATCATATTGAGAAAATGAGCGTCAAAATGATTGAAATTTGCATCGAAAAGAATGTAATGTTGATCATAACGAGAAAACGAGCATCTAAATGAAGGAAATATTGATCGTAACGAGAAAATGTGCATCAAAATGAAGGAAATATGCATCGAAAGAAAGAAAATGTTAATCATAATGAGAAAATGTGCATAAAAATGATGAAAATATGTATCGAAACGAAAGAAATGTTGATCGTAACGAGAAATTGAGCATCAACATGAAGAAATATGCATCGAAACGAAGAAAATGTTGATCATATCGAGAAAATGAGCATCAAAATAATGGAAATATGCATCGAAAAGAAAGAAATGTTGATCGTGATGAGAAAAAGTGCATCAAAATAATGGAAATATGCATCGAAAAGAAGGAAATGTTGATCATAACGAGAAAACGAGCATCTAAAGGAAGGAAATATTGATCGTAACGAGAAAATGTGCATCAAAATGAAGGAAATATGCATCGAAACAAAGAAAATATTAATCATAATCAGAAAACGAGCATAAAAATGACAAAAATATGTATCGAAACGAAGGAAATGTTGATCGTAAAGAGAAAATGAACATCAAAATGAAGAAATATGCATCGAAACGAATAAAATATTGATCATATAGAGAAAATGAGCATCAAAATAATGGAAATATGCATCGAAAAGAAGGAAATGTTTATCGTAACGAGAAAACGAGCATCAAAATAATGGAAATATGCATCGAAAAGAAGGAAATGTTGATCATAACGAGAAAACGAGCATCAAAATGATTAAAATATGCATCGAAACGAAGGAAATGTTGATCGTAACGAGAAAATATGCATCAAAATGATGGAAATATGTATCGAAACGAAGAAAATATTGATCATATTGAGAAAATGAGCATCAAAATGATTGAAATATGGATCGAAAAGAAGGAAATGTTGATCATAACGAGAAAACGAGCATCAAAATGAAGGAAATATTGATCGTAACGACAAAATGTGCATCAAAATGAAGGAAATATGCTTCGAAATAAAGAAAATGTTAATCATAATGAGAAAACGAGCATAAAAATGATGAAATATGTATCGAAACGAAGGAAATGTTGATCGTAATGAGAAAATGAGCATCAAAATGAAGAAATATGCATAGAAACGAAGAAAATATTGATCATATCGAGAAAATGAGCATCAAAATAATGGAAATATGCGTCGAAAAGAAGGAAATATTGATCGTAACGAGAAAACGAGCATCAAAATAATGGAAATATGCATCGAAAAGAAGGAAATGTTAATCATAACGAGAAAACGAGCATCAAAATGATGAAAATATGAATCGAAACGAATGAAATGTTGATCGTAACGAGAAAATATGCTTCAAAATAAGGAAATATGCATCGAAACGTAGAAAATATTGATCATATCGAGAAAATGAGCATCAAAATGATTGAAATATGCATCGAAAAGAAGGAAATATTGATAATAACGAGAAAACGAACATCAAAATGATGAAAATTTGCATCGAAACAATGGGAAATGTTGATCGTAACGAGAAAATGAGCATCTAAATGAAGGAAATATGCATCAAAACGAAGGAAATATTGATAGTAACGAGAAAATGAGCATCAAAACGAAGAAATATGCATCAAAACGAAGGAAATATTGATTGTAAATAGAAAATGAGCATCAAAACGAAGAAATATGCATCGAAATGAAGAAAATATTGATCATATCGAGAAAATGAGCAACAAAATGATGGAAATATGCATCGAAACTGGGGAAATGTTGATCGTCATGAGAAAATGAGCATCAAAATGAAGGAAATATGCATCGAAAAGAAGGAAATATTGATCAAAACGAGAAAACGAGCATCGAAATGACGAAAACATGAATCGAAAAGAAGGAAATGTTGATCATAACGAGAAAACGAGCATCGAAATGATGAAAATATGCATCGAAACGAAGGAAATATTGATCGTAACGAGAAAATATGCATCAAAATGATGGAAATATGCATCGAAATGTAGAAAATGTTGATCATATCGAGAAAATGAGCATCAAAATTATTGAAATATGCATCGAAAAGAAGGAAATGTTGATCATAACGAGAAAACGAGCATCTAAATGAAGGAAATATTGATCTTAACGAGAAAATATGCATCAAAATGAAGGAAATATACATCGAAATAAAGAAAATGTTAATCATAATGAGAAAATGTGCATAAAAATGATGAAAATATGTATCGAAACGAAAGAAATGTTGATCGTAACGAGAAATTGAGGCATCAAAATGAAGAAATATGCATCGAAACGAAGAAAATGTTGATCATATCGAGAAAATGAGCATCAAAATAATGGAAATATGCATCGAAAAGAAATAAATGTTGATCGTAACGAAAAAACGAGCATCAAAATAATGGAAATATGCATCGAAAAGAAGGAAATGTTGATCATAACGAGAAAACGAGCATCAAAATGATGAAAATATGCTTCGAAACGAAGGGAATGTTGATCGTAACGAGAAAATATGCATCAAAATGATGGAAATATGCATCAAAACGAAGAAAATATTGATCATATCGAGAAAATGAGCATCAAAATTATTGAAATATGCCTCGAAAAGAAGGAAATGTTGATCATAACGAGAAAACGAGCATCTAAATGAAGGAAATATTGATCGTAACGAGAAAATGTGCATCAAAATGAAGGAAATATGCAACGAAACAAAGAAAATGTTAAACATAATCAGAAAACGAGCATAAAAATGATGAAAATATGTATCGAAATGAAGGAAATGTTGATCGTAACGAGAAAATGAACATCAAAATGAAGAAATATGCATCGAAACGAAGAAAATATTGATCATATCGAGAAAATGAGCATCAAAATATTGGAAATATGCATCGAAAAGAAGGAAATGTTGATCGTAACGAGAAAACGAGCATCAAAATAATGGAAATATGCATCGAAAAGAAGGAAATGTTGATCATAACGAGAAAACGAGCATCAAAATGACGAAAATATGAATCGAAACGAATGAAATGTTGATCGTAACGAGAAAATATGCATCAAAATGATGGAAATATGCATCGAAAAGTAGAAAATATTGATCATATCGATAAAATGAGCATCAAAATGATTGAAATATGCATCGAAAAGAAGGAAATATTAATAATAACGAGAAAACGAGCATCAAAATGATGAAAATATGCATCGAAACAATGGGAAATGTTGATAGTAACGAGAAAATGAGCATCTAAATGAAGGAAATATGCATCAAAACGAAGGAAATATTGATTGTAACGAGAAAATGAGCATCAAAAAGAAGAAATATGCATCAAAACGAAGGAAATATTGATTGTAACTAGAAAATGAGCATCAAAACGAAGAAATATGCATCGAAACGAAGAAAATATTGATCATATCGAGAAAATGAGCATCAAAATAATGGAAATAAGCATCGAAAAGAAGGAAATGTTGATCGTAACGAGAAAATGAGCATCAAAATAATGGAAATATGCATCGAAAAGAAGGAAATGTTGATCATAACGAGAAAACGAGCATCAAAATGATGAAAATATGCATCGAAACGAAGGAAATGTTGATCGTAACGAGAAAATATGCATCAAAATGAAGAAATATGCATCGAAACGAAGAAAATATTGATCATATCGAGAAAATGAGCATCAAAATAATGGAAATATGCATCGAAAAGAAGGAAATGTTGATCGTAACGAGAAAACGAGCATCAAAATAATGAAAATATGCATCGAAAAGAAGGAAATGTTGATCATAACGAGAAAACGAGCATCAAAATGATGAAAATATGAATCGAAACGAAGGAAATATTGATCGTAACGAGAAAATATGCATCAAAATGATGAAAATATGCATCGATACGAAGAAAATATTGATCATATCGAGAAAATGTGCATCAAAATTATTGAAATATGCATCGAAAATAAGGAAATGTTGATCATAACGAAAAACGAGCATCTAAATGAAGGAAATATTGATCGTAACGAGAAAATGTGCATCAAAATGAAGGAAATATGCATCGAAATAAAGAAAATGTTAATCATTATGAGAAAATGAGCATAAAAATGATGAGAATATGTATCGAAACGAAGGAAATGTTGATCGTAACGAGAAAATGAGCATCAAAATGAAGAAATATGCATCGAAACGAAGAAAATATTGATCATATCGAGAAAATGAGCATCAAAATAATGGAAATAAGCATCGAAAAGAAGAAAATGTTTATCGTAACGAGAAAACGAGCATCAAAATAATGGAAATATGCATCGAAAAGAAGGAAATGTTGATCATAACGAGAAAACGAGCATCAAAATGATGAAAATATGCATCGAAACGAAGGAAATGTTGATCGTAACGAGAAAATTTGCATCAAAATGATGGAAATATGCATCGAAACGAAGAAAATATTGATCATATTGAGAAAATGAGCATCAAAATGATTGAAATATGCATCGAAAAGAAGGAAATATTGATCATAACGAGAAAACGAGCATCTAAATGAAGGAAATATTGATCGTAACGAGAAAATGTGCATCAAAATGAAGGAAATATGCATCGAAACAAAGAAAATGTTAATCATAATGAGAAAACGAGCATAAAAATGATGAAAATATGTATCGAAACGAAGGAAATGTTGATCGTAACGAGAAAATGAGCATGAAAATGAAGAAATATGCATTGAAACGAAGAAAATGTTGATCATATCGAGAAAATGAGCATCAAAATAATGGAAATATGCATCGAAAAGAAAGAAATGTCGATCGTAACGAGAAAACGAGCATCAAAATAATGGAAATATGTATCGAAAAGAAGGAAATGTTGATCATAACTAGAAAACGAGCATCAAAATGATGAAAATATGAATCGAAACGAAGGAAATATTGATCGTAACGAGAAAATATGCATCAAAATGATGAAAATATGCATCGATACGAAGAAAATATTGATCATATCGAGAAAATGTGCATCAAAATTATTGAAATATGCATCGAAAAGAAGGAAATGTTGATCATAACGAAAAACGAGCATCTAAATGAAGGAAATATTGATCGTAATGAGAAAATGTGCATCAAAATGAAGGAAATATGCATCGAAATAAAGAAAATGTTAATCATATGAGAAAACGAGCATAAAAATGATGAAATATGTATCGAAACGAAGGAAATGTTGATCGTAACGAGAAAATGAGCATCAAAATGAAGAAATATGCATCGAAACGAAGAAAATTTTGATCATATCGAGAAAATGAGCATCAAAATAATGGAAATATGCATCGAAAAGAAGGAAATGTTGATCGTAACGAGAAAATATGCATCAAAATGATGGAAATATGAATCGAAACGAAGAAAATATTGATCATATCGAGAAAATGAGCATCAAAATTATTGAAATATGCATCGAAAAGAAGGAAATGTTGATCATAACGAGAAAACGAGCATTTAAATGAAGGAAATATTGATCGTAACGAGAAAATATGCATCAAAATGAAGGAAATATGCATCGAAATAAGGAAAATGTTAATCATAATGAGAAAATGTGCATAAAAATGATGAAAATATGCATCGATACGATGAAAATATTGATCAAATCGAGAAAATGTGCATCAAAATTATTGAAATATGCATCGAAAAGAAGGAAATGTTGATCATAACGAAAAACGAGCATCTAAATGAAGGAAATATTGATCGTAATGAGAAAATGTGCATCAAAATGAAGGAAATATGCATCGAAATAAAGAAAATGTTAATCATATGAGAAAACGAGCATAAAAATGATGAAATATGTATCGAAACGAAGGAAATGTTGATCGTAACGAGAAAATGAGCATCAAAATGAAGAAATATGCATCGAAACGAAGAAAATTTTGATCATATCGAGAAAATGAGCATCAAAATAATGGAAATATGCATCGAAAAGAAGGAAATGTTGATCGTAACGAGAAAACAAGCATCAAAATAATGGAAATATGCATAAAAAAAGGAAATGTTGATCATAACGAGAAAACGAGCATCAAAATGATGAAAATATGCATCGAAACGAAGGAAATGTTGATCGTAACGAGAAAAATGCATCAAAATGATGGAAATATGTATCGAAACGAAGAAAATATTGATCATATTGAGAAAATGAGCGTCAAAATGATTGAAATTTGCATCGAAAAGAATGTAATGTTGATCATAACGAGAAAACGAGCATCTAAATGAAGGAAATATTGATCGTAACGAGAAAATGTGCATCAAAATGAAGGAAATATGCATCGAAAGAAAGAAAATGTTAATCATAATGAGAAAATGTGCATAAAAATGATGAAAATATGTATCGAAACGAAAGAAATGTTGATAGTAACGAGAAATTGAGCATCAACATGAAGAAATATGCATCGAAACGAAGAAAATGTTGATCATATCGAGAAAATGAGCATCAAAATAATGGAAATATGCATCGAAAAGAAAGAAATGTTGATCGTGACGAGAAAAAGTGCATCAAAATAATGGAAATATGCATCGAAAAGAAGGAAATGTTGATCATAACGAGAAAACGAGCATCTAAATGAAGGAAATATTGATCGTAACGAGAAAATGTGCATCAAAATGAAGGAAATATGCATCGAAACAAAGAAAATATTAATCATAATCAGAAAACGAGCATAAAAATGACAAAAATATGTATCGAAACGAAGGAAATGTTGATCGTAAAGAGAAAATGAACATCAAAATGAAGAAATATGCATCGAAACGAATAAAATATTGATCATATAGAGAAAATGAGCATCAAAATAATGGAAATATGCATCGAAAAGAAGGAAATGTTTATCGTAACGAGAAAACGAGCATCAAAATAATGGAAATATGCATCGAAAAGAAGGAAATGTTGATCATAACGAGAAAACGAGCATCAAAATGATTAAAATATGCATCAAAACGAAGGAAATGTTGATCGTAACGAGAAAATATGCATCAAAACGATGGAAATATGTATCGAAACGAAGAAAATATTGATCATATTGAGAAAATGAGCATCAAAATGATTGAAATATGGATCGAAAAGAAGGAAATGTTGATCATAACGAGAAAACGAGCATCAAAATGAAGGAAATATTGATCGTAACGAGAAAATGTGCATCAAAATGAAGGAAATATGCTTCGAAATAAAGAAAATGTTAATCATAATGAGAAAACGAGCATAAAAATGATGAAATATGTATCGAAACGAAGGAAATGTTGATCGTAACGAGAAAATGAGCATCAAAATGAAGAAATATGCATAGAAACGAAGAAAATATGGATCATATCGAGAAAATGAGCATCAAAATAATGGAAATATGCATCGAAAAGAAGGAAATATTGATCGTAACGAGAAAACGAGCATCAAAATAATGGAAATATGCATCGAAAAGAAGGAAATGTTAATCATAACGAGAAAACGAGCATCAAAATGATGAAAATATGAATCGAAACGAATGAAATGTTGATCGTAACGAGAAAATATGCTTCAAAATAAGGAAATTTGCATCGAAACGTAGAAAATATTGATCATATCGAGAAAATGAGCATCAAAATGATTGAAATATGCATCGAAAAGAAGGAAATATTGATAATAACGAGAAAACGAACATCAAAATGATGAAAATTTGCATCGAAACAATGGGAAATGTTGATCGTAACGAGAAAATGAGCATCTAAATGAAGGAAATATGCATCAAAACGAAGGAAATATTGATAGTAACGAGAAAATGAGCATCAAAACGAAGAAATATGCATCAAAACGAAGGAAATATTGATTGTAAATAGAAAATGAGCATCAAAACGAAGAAATATGCATCGAAATGAAGAAAATATTGATCATATCGAGAAAATGAGCAACAAAATGATGGAAATATGCATCGAAACTGGGGAAATGTTGATCGTCATGAGAAAATGAGCATCAAAATGAAGGAAATATGCATCGAAAAGAAGGAAATATTGATCATAACGAGAAAACGAGCATCGAAATGACGAAAATATGAATCGAAAAGAAGGAAATGTTGATCATAACGAGAAAACGAGCATCGAAATGATGAAAATATGCATCGAAACGAAGGAAATATTGATCGTAACGAGAAAATATGCATCAAAATGATGGAAATATGCATCGAAATGTAGAAAATGTTGATCATATCGAGAAAATGAGCATCAAAATTATTGAAATATGCATCGAAAAGAAGGAAATGTTGATCATAACGAGAAAACGAGCATCTAAATGAAGGAAATGTTGATCTTAACGAGAAAATATGCATCAAAATGAAGGAAATATACATCGAAATAAAGAAAATGTTAATCATAATGAGAAAATGTGCATAAAAATGATGAAAATATGTATTGAAACGAAAGAAATGTTGATCGTAACGAGAAATTGAGGCATCAAAATGAAGAAATATGCATCGAAACGAAGAAAATGTTGATCATATCGAGAAAATGAGCATCAAAATAATGGAAATATGCATCGAAAAGAAATAAATATTGATCGTAACGAAAAAACGAGCATCAAAATAATGGAAATATGCATCGAAAAGAAGGAAATGTTGATCATAACGAGAAAACGAGCATCAAAATGATGAAAATATGCTTCGAAACGAAGGGAATGTTGATCGTAACGTGAAAATATGCATCAAAATGATGGAAATATGCATCAAAACGAAGAAAATATTAATCATATCGAGAAAATGAGCATCAAAATTATTGAAATATGCCTCGAAAAGAAGGAAATGTTGATCATAACGAGAAAACGAGCATCTAAATGAAGGAAATATTGATCGTAACGAGAAAATGTGCATCAAAATGAAGGAAATATGCAACGAAACAAAGAAAATGTTAATCATAATCAGAAAACGAGCATAAAAATGATGAAAATATGTATCGAAATGAAGGAAATGTTGATCGTAACGAGAAAATGAACATCAAAATGAAGAAATATGCATCGAAACGAAGAAAATATTGATCATATCGAGAAAATGAGCATCAAAATATTGGAAATATGCATCGAAAAGAAGGAAATGTTGATCGTAACGAGAAAACGAGCATCAAAATAATGGAAATATGCATCGAAAAGAAGGAAATGTTGATCATAACGAGAAAACGAGCATCAAAATGACGAAAATATGAATCGAAACGAATGAAATGTTGATCGTAACGAGAAAATATGCATCAAAATGATGGAAATATGCATCGAAAAGTAGAAAATATTGATCATATCGATAAAATGAGCATCAAAATGATTGAAATATGCATCGAAAAGAAGGAAATATTAATAATAACGAGAAAACGAGCATCAAAATGATGAAAATATGCATCGAAACAATGGGAAATGTTGATAGTAACGAGAAAATGAGCATCTAAATGAAGGAAATATGCATCAAAACGAAGGAAATATTGATTGTAACGAGAAAATGAGCATCAAAAAGAAGAAATATGCATCAAAACGAAGGAAATATTGATTGTAACTAGAAAATGAGCATCAAAACGAAGAAATATGCATCAAAACGAAGAAAATATTGATCATATCGAGAAAATGAGCATCAAAATAATGGAAATAAGCATCGAAAAGAAGGAATGTTGATCGTAACGAGAAAATGAGCATCAAAATAATGGAAATATGCATCGAAAAGAAGGAAATGTTGATCATAACGAGAAAACGAGCATCAAAATGATGAAAATATGCATCGAAACGAAGGAAATGTTGATCTTAACGAGAAAATATGCATCAAAATGAAGAAATATGCATGGAAACGAAGAAAATATTGATCATATCGAGAAAATGAGCATCAAAATAATGGAAATATGCATCGAAAAGAAGGAAATGTTGATCGTAACGAGAAAACGAGCATCAAAATAATGAAAATATGCATCGAAAAGAAGGAAATGTTGATCATAACGAGAAAATGAGCATCAAAATGATGAAAATATGAATCGAAACGAAGGAAATATTGATCGTAACGAGAAAATATGCATCAAAATGATGAAAATATGCATCGATACGAAGAAAATATTGATCATATCGAGAAAATGTGCATCAAAATTATTGAAATATGCATCGAAAATAAGGAAATGTTGATCATAACGAAAAACGAGCATCTAAATGAAGGGAATATTGATCGTAACGAGAAAATGTGCATCAAAATAAAGGAAATATGCATCGAAATAAAGAAAATGTTAATCATTATGAGAAAACGAGCATAAAAATGATGAGAATATGTATCGAAACGAAGGAAATGTTGATCGTAACGAGAAAATGAGCATCAAAATGAAGAAATATGCATCGAAACGAAGAAAATATTGATCATATCGAGAAAATGAGCATCAAAATAATGGAAATATGCATCGAAAAGAAGGAAATGTTGATCGTAACGAGAAAACAAGCATCAAAATAATGGAAATATGCATAAAAAAAGGAAATGTTGATCGTAACGAGAAAACGAGCATCAAAATAATGGAAATATGCATCGAAAAGAAGGAAATATTGATCGTAACGAGAAAACGAGCATCAAAATAATGGAAATATGCATCGAAAAGAAGGAAATGTTGATCGTAACGAGAAAACAAGCATCAAAATAATGGAAATATGCATCGAAAAGAAGTAAATGTTGATCATAACGAGAAAACGAGCATCAAAATGATGAAAATATGCATCGAAACGAAGGAAATGTTGATCGTAACGAGAAAATAAGCATCAAAATGATGGAAATATGCATCGAAACGAAGAAAATATTGATCATATTGAGAAAATGAGCATCAAAATGATTGAAATATGCATCGAAAAGAAGGAAATATTGATCATAACGAGAAAACGAGCATCTAAATGAAGGAAATATTGATCGTAACGAGAAAATGTGCATCAAAATGAAGGAAATATGCATCGAAACAAAGAAAATGTTAATCATAATGAGAAAACGAGCATAAAAATGATGAAAATATGTATCGAAACGCAGGAAATGTTGATCGTAACGAGAAAATGAGCATGAAAATGAAGAAATATGCATCGAAACGAAGAAAATGTTGATCATATAGAGAAAATGAGCATCAAAATAATGGAAATATGCATCGAAAAGAAAGAAATGTCGATCGTAACGAGAAAACGAGCATCAAAATAATGGAAATATGCATCGAAAAGAAGGAAATGTTGATCATAACTAGAAAACGAGCATCAAAATGATGAAAATATGAATCGAAACGAAGGAAATATTGATCGTAACGAGAAAATATGCATAAAAATGATGAAAATATGCATCGATACGAAGAAAATATTGATCATATCGAGAAAATGTGCATCAAAATTATTGAAATATGCATCGAAAAGAAGGAAATGTTGATCATAACGAAAAACGAGCATCTAAATGAAGGAAATATTGATCGTAATGAGAAAATGTGCATCAAAATGAAGGAAATATGCATCGAAATAAAGAAAATGTTAATCATATGAGAAAACGAGCATAAAAATGATGAAATATGTATCGAAACGAAGGAAATGTTGATCGTAACGAGAAAATGAGCATCAAAATGAAGAAATATGCATCGAAACGAAGAAAATTTTGATCATATCGAGAAAATGAGCATCAAAATAATGGAAATATGCATCGAAAAGAAGGAAATGATGATCGTAACGAGAAAATATGCATCAAAATGATGGAAATATGAATCGAAACGAAGAAAATATTGATCATATCGAGAAAATGAGCATCAAAATTATTGAAATATGCATCGAAAAGAAGGAAATGTTGATCATAACGAGAAAACGAGCATTTAAATGAAGGAAATATTGATCGTAACGAGAAAATATGCATCAAAATGAAGGAAATATGCATCGAAACAAAGAAAATGTTAATCATAATGAGAAAACGAGCATAAAAATGATGAAAATATGTATCGAAACGAAGGAAATGTTGATCGTAACGAGAAAATGAGCATGAAAATGAAGAAATATGCATCGAAACGAAGAAAATGTTGATCATATCGAGAAAATGAGCATCAAAATAATGGAAATATGCATCGAAAAGAAAGAAATGTCGATCGTAACGAGAAAACGAGCATCAAAATAATGGAAATATGCATCGAAAAGAAGGAAATGTTGATCATAACGAGAAAACGAGCATCAAAATGATGAAAATAGGAATCGAAACGAAGGAAATATTGATCGTAACGAGAAAATATGCATAAAAATGATGAAAATATGCATCGATACGAAGAAAATATTGATCATATCGAGAAAATGTGCATCAAAATTATTGAAATATGCATCGAAAAGAAGGAAATGTTTATCGTAACGAGAAAACGAGCATCAAAATAATGGAAATATGCATCGAAAAGAAGGAAATGTTGATCATAACGAGAAAACGAGCATCAAAATGATGAAAATATGCATCGAAACGAAGGAAATGTTGATCGTAACGAGAAAATATGCATCAAAATGATGGAAATATGCATCGAAACGAAGAAAATATTGATCATATTGAGAAAATGAGCATCAAAATGATTGAAATATGCATCGAAAAGTAGGAAATATTGATCATAACGAGAAAACGAGCAACTAAATGAAGGAAATATTGATCGTAACGAGAAAATGTGCATCAAAATGAAGGAAATATGCATCGAAACAAAGAAAATGTTAATCATAATGAGAAAACGAGCATAAAAATGATGAAAATATGTATCGAAACGCAGGAAATGTTGATCGTAACGAGAAAATGAGCATGAAAATGAAGAAATATGCATCGAAACGAAGAAAATGTTGATCATATAGAGAAAATGAGCATCAAAATAATGGAAATATGCATCGAAAAGAAAGAAATGTCGATCGTAACGAGAAAACGAGCATCAAAATAATGGAAATATGCATCGAAAAGAAGGAAATGTTGATCATAACTAGAAAACGAGCATCAAAATGATGAAAATATGAATCGAAACGAAGGAAATATTGATCGTAACGAGAAAATATGCATAAAAATGATGAAAATATGCATCGATACGAAGAAAATATTGATCATATCGAGAAAATGTGCATCAAAATTATTGAAATATGCATCGAAAAGAAGGAAATGTTGATCATAACGAAAAACGAGCATCTAAATGAAGGAAATATTGATCGTAATGAGAAAATGTGCATCAAAATGAAGGAAATATGCATCGAAATAAAGAAAATGTTAATCATATGAGAAAACGAGCATAAAAATGATGAAATATGTATCGAAACGAAGGAAATGTTGATCGTAATGAGAAAATGAGCATCAAAATGAAGAAATATGCATCGAAACGAAGAAAATTTTGATCATATCGAGAAAATGAGCATCAAAATAATGGAAATATGCATCGAAAAGAAGGAAATGATGATCGTAACGAGAAAATATGCATCAAAATGATGGAAATATGAATCGAAACGAAGAAAATATTGATCATATCGAGAAAATGAGCATCAAAATTATTGAAATATGCATCGAAAAGAAGGAAATGTTGACCATAACGAGAAAACGAGCATTTAAATGAAGGAAATATTGATCGTAACGAGAAAATATGCATCAAAATGAAGGAAATATGCATCGAAATAAGGAAAATGTTAATCATAATGAGAAAATGTGCATAAAAATGATGAAAATATGCATCGATACGAAGAAAATATTGATCAAATCGAGAAAATGTGCATCAAAATTATTGAAATATGCATCGAAAAGAAGGAAATGTTGATCATAACGAAAAACGAGCATCTAAATGAAGGAAATATTGATCGTAATGAGAAAATGTGCATCAAAATGAAGGAAATATGCATCGAAATAAAGAAAATGTTAATCATATGAGAAAACGAGCATAAAAATGATGAAATATGTATCGAAACGAAGGAAATGTTGATCGTAACGAGAAAATGAGCATCAAAATGAAGAAATATGCATCGAAACGAAGAAAATTTTGATCATATCGAGAAAATGAGCATCAAAATAATGGAAATATGCATCGAAAAGAAGGAAATAATGATCGTAACGAGAAAACAAGCATCAAAATAATGGAAATATGCATAAAAAAAGGAAATGTTGATCGTAACGAGAAAACGAGCATCAAAATAATGGAAATATGCATCGAAAAGAAGGAAATATTGATCGTAACGAGAAAACGAGCATCAAAATAATGGAAATATGCATCGAAAAGAAGGAAATGTTGATCGTAACGAGAAAACAAGCATCAAAATAATGGAAATATGCATCGAAAAGAAGTAAATGTTGATCATAACGAGAAAACGAGCATCAAAATGATGAAAATATGCATCGAAACGAAGGAAATGTTGATCGTAACGAGAAAATAAGCATCAAAATGATGGAAATATGCATCGAAACGAAGAAAATATTGATCATATTGAGAAAATGAGCATCAAAATGATTGAAATATGCATCGAAAAGAAGGAAATATTGATCATAACGAGAAAACGAGCAACTAAATGAAGGAAATATTGATCGTAACGAGAAAATGTGCATCAAAATGAAGGAAATATGCATCGAAACAAAGAAAATGTTAATCATAATGAGAAAACGAGCATAAAAATGATGAAAATATGTATCGAAACGCAGGAAATGTTGATCGTAACGAGAAAATGAGCATGAAAATGAAGAAATATGCATCGAAACGAAGAAAATGTTGATCATATAGAGAAAATGAGCATCAAAATAATGGAAATATGCATCGAAAAGAAAGAAATGTCGATCGTAACGAGAAAACGAGCATCAAAATAATGGAAATATGCATCGAAAAGAAGGAAATGTTGATCATAACTAGAAAACGAGCATCAAAATGATGAAAATATGAATCGAAACGAAGGAAATATTGATCGTAACGAGAAAATATGCATAAAAATGATGAAAATATGCATCGATACGAAGAAAATATTGATCATATCGAGAAAATGTGCATCAAAATTATTGAAATATGCATCGAAAAGAAGGAAATGTTGATCATAACGAAAAACGAGCATCTAAATGAAGGAAATATTGATCGTAATGAGAAAATGTGCATCAAAATGAAGGAAATATGCATCGAAATAAAGAAAATGTTAATCATATGAGAAAACGAGCATAAAAATGATGAAATATGTATCGAAACGAAGGAAATGTTGATCGTAACGAGAAAATGAGCATCAAAATGAAGAAATATGCATCGAAACGAAGAAAATTTTGATCATATCGAGAAAATGAGCATCAAAATAATGGAAATATGCATCGAAAAGAAGGAAATGATGATCGTAACGAGAAAATATGCATCAAAATGATGGAAATATGAATCGAAACGAAGAAAATATTGATCATATCGAGAAAATGAGCATCAAAATTATTGAAATATGCATCGAAAAGAAGGAAATGTTGATCATAACGAGAAAACGAGCATTTAAATGAAGGAAATATTGATCGTAACGAGAAAATATGCATCAAAATGAAGGAAATATGCATCGAAACAAAGAAAATGTTAATCATAATGAGAAAACGAGCATAAAAATGATGAAAATATGTATCGAAACGAAGGAAATGTTGATCGTAACGAGAAAATGAGCATGAAAATGAAGAAATATGCATCGAAACGAAGAAAATGTTGATCATATCGAGAAAATGAGCATCAAAATAATGGAAATATGCATCGAAAAGAAAGAAATGTCGATCGTAACGAGAAAACGAGCATCAAAATAATGGAAATATGCATCGAAAAGAAGGAAATGTTGATCATAACGAGAAAACGAGCATCAAAATGATGAAAATAGGAATCGAAACGAAGGAAATATTGATCGTAACGAGAAAATATGCATAAAAATGATGAAAATATGCATCGATACGAAGAAAATATTGATCATATCGAGAAAATGTGCATCAAAATTATTGAAATATGCATCGAAAAGAAGGAAATGTTTATCGTAACGAGAAAACGAGCATCAAAATAATGGAAATATGCATCGAAAAGAAGGAAATGTTGATCATAACGAGAAAACGAGCATCAAAATGATGAAAATATGCATCGAAACGAAGGAAATGTTGATCGTAACGAGAAAATATGCATCAAAATGATGGAAATATGCATCGAAACGAAGAAAATATTGATCATATTGAGAAAATGAGCATCAAAATGATTGAAATATGCATCGAAAAGTAGGAAATATTGATCATAACGAGAAAACGAGCAACTAAATGAAGGAAATATTGATCGTAACGAGAAAATGTGCATCAAAATGAAGGAAATATGCATCGAAACAAAGAAAATGTTAATCATAATGAGAAAACGAGCATAAAAATGATGAAAATATGTATCGAAACGCAGGAAATGTTGATCGTAACGAGAAAATGAGCATGAAAATGAAGAAATATGCATCGAAACGAAGAAAATGTTGATCATATCGAGAAAATGAGCATCAAAATAATGGAAATATGCAAAAAAAGAAAGAAATGTCGATCGTAACGAGAAAACGAGCATCAAAATAATGGAAATATGCATCGAAAAGAAGGAAATGTTGATCATAACTAGAAAACGAGCATCAAAATGATGAAAATATGAATCGAAACGAAGGAAATATTGATCGTAACGAGAAAATATGCATAAAAATGATGAAAATATGCATCGATACGAAGAAAATATTGATCATATCGAGAAAATTTGCATCAAAATTATTGAAATATGCATCGAAAAGAAGGAAATGTTGATCATAACGAAAAACGAGCATCTAAATGAAGGAAATATTGATCGTAATGAGAAAATGTGCATCAAAATGAAGGAAATATGCATCGAAATAAAGAAAATAATAATCATATGAGAAAACGAGCATAAAAATGATGAAATATGTATCGAAACGAAGGAAATGTTGATCGTAACGAGAAAATGAGCATCAAAATGAAGAAATATGCATCGAAACGAAGAAAATTTTGATCATATCGAGAAAATGAGCATCAAAATAATGGAAATATGCATCGAAAAGAAGGAAATGTTGATCGTAACGAGAAAATATGCATCAAAATGATGGAAATATGAATCGAAACGAAGAAAATATTGATCATATCGAGAAAATGAGCATCAAAATTATTGAAATATGCATCGAAAAGAAGGAAATGTTGATCATAACGAGAAAACGAGCATTTAAATGAAGGAAATATTGATCGTAACGAGAAAATATGCATCAAAATGAAGGAAATATGCATCGAAATAAGGAAAATGTTAATCATAATGAGAAAATGTGCATAAAAATGACGAAAATATGCATCGATACGAAGAAAATATTGATCAAATCGAGAAAATGTGCATCAAAATTATTGAAATATGCATCGAAAAGAAGGAAATGTTGATCATAACGAAAAACGAGCATCTAAATGAAGGAAATATTGATCGTAATGAGAAAATGTGCATCAAAATGAAGGAAATATGCATCGAAATAAAGAAAATGTTAATCATATGAGAAAACGAGCATAAAAATAATGAAATATGTATCGAAAAGAAGGAAATGTTGATCGTAATGAGAAAATGAGCATCAAAATGAAGAAATATGCATCGAAACGAAGAAAATTTTGATCATATCGAGAAAATGAGCATCAAAATAATGGAAATATGCATCGAAAAGAAGGAAATGTTGATCGTAACGAGAAAATATGCATCAAAATGATGGAAATATGAATCGAAACGAAGAAAATATTGATCATATCGAGAAAATGAACATCAAAATTATTGAAATATGCATCGAAAAGAAGGAAATGTTGATCATAACGAGAAAACGAGCATTTAAATGAAGGAAATATTGATCGTAACGAGAAAATATGCATCAAAATGAAGGAAATATGCATCGAAACAAAGAAAATGTTAATCATAATGAGAAAACGAGCATAAAAATGATGAAAATATGTATCGAAACGAAGGAAATGTTGATCGTAACGAGAAAATGAGCATGAAAATGAAGAAATATGCATCGAAACGAAGAAAATGTTGATCATATCGAGAAAATGAGCATCAAAATAATGGAAATATGCATCGAAAAGAAAGAAATGTCGATCGTAACGAGAAAACGAGCATCAAAATGAAGAAATATGCATCGAAACGAAGAAAATATTGATCATATCGAGAAAATGAGCATCAAAATAATGGAAATAAGCATCGAAAAGAAGAAAATGTTTATCGTAACGAGAAAACGAGCATCAAAATAATGGAAATATGCATCGAAAAGAAGGAAATGTTGATCATAACGAGAAAACGAGCATCAAAATGATGAAAATATGCATCGAAACGAAGGAAATGTTGATCGTAACGAGAAAATATGCATCAAAATGATGGAAATATGCATCGAAACGAAGAAAATATTGATCATACGGAGAAAATGAGCATCAAAATGATTGAAATATGCATCGAAAAGAAGGAAATATTGATCATAACGAGAAAACGAGCAACTAAATGAAGGAAATATTGATCGTAACGAGAAAATGTGCATCAAAATGAAGGAAATATGCATCGAAACAAAGAAAATGTTAATCATAATGAGAAAACGAGCATAAAAATGATGAAAATATGTATCGAAACGCAGGAAATGTTGATCGTAACGAGAAAATGAGCATGAAAATGAAGAAATATGCATCGAAACGAAGAAAATGTTGATCATATCGAGAAAATGAGCATCAAAATAATGGAAATATGCATCGAAAAGAAAGAAATGTCGATCGTAACGAGAAAACGAGCATCAAAATAATGGAAATATGCATCGAAAAGAAGGAAATGTTGATCATAACTAGAAAACGAGCATCAAAATGATGAAAATATGAATCGAAACGAAGGAAATATTGATCGTAACGAGAAAATATGCATTAAAATGATGAAAATATGCATCGATACGAAGAAAATATTGATCATATCGAGAAAATGTGCATCAAAATTATTGAAATATGCATCGAAAAGAAGGAAATGTTGATCATAACGAAAAACGAGCATCTAAATGAAGGAAATATTGATCGTAATGAGAAAATGTGCATCAAAATGAAGGAAATATGCATCGAAATAAAGAAAATGTTAATCATATGAGAAAACGAGCATAAAAATGATGAAATATGTATCGAAACGAAGGAAATATTGATCGTAACGAGAAAATGAGCATCAAAATGAAGAAATATGCATCGAAACGAAGAAAATATTGATCATATCGAGAAAATGAGCATCAAAATAATGGAAATATGCATCGAAAAGAAGGAAATGTTGATCGTAACGAGAAAATATGCATCAAAATGATGGAAATATGAATCGAAACGAAGAAAATATTGATCATATCGAGAAAATGAGCATCAAAATTATTGAAATATGCATCGAAAAGAAGGAAATGTTGATCATAACGAGAAAACGAGCATTTAAATGAAGGAAATATTGATCGTAACGAGAAAATATGCATCAAAATGAAGGAAATATGCATCGAAA
>JAHCLQ010000779.1:0-42588 GCA_023678885.1 Pogostemon cablin
GAAGAAAATGTTGATCATATCGAGAAAATGAGCATCAAAATAATGGAAATATGCATCGAAAAGAAGGAAATGTTAATCATAACGAGAAAACGAGCATCAAAATGATGAAGATAAAATCGAAATGAAGGAAATATTAATCGTAACGAGAAAATATGCATCAAAATGATGAAATATGCATCGAAACGAAGGAAATGTTGATCGTAACGAGAAAATGAGCATCAAAATTATTGAAATATGCATCGAAAAGAGGGAAATGTTGATCATAACGAGAAAACGAGCATCTAAATGAAGGAAATATTGATCGTAACGAGAAAATGTGCATCAAAATGAAGGAAATGTGCATCGAAACAAAGAAAATGTTATTCATAATGAGAAAACGAGCATAAAAATGATGAAAATATGTATCGAAACGAAGGAAATGTTGATCATAATGAGAAAATGTGCATCAAAATAAAGAAATATGCATTGAAACGAAAAAATGTTGATCATAACGAGAAAACGAGCATCGAAAAGAAGAAAATATTGATAATAACAAGAAAATGAGCATAAAAATGATGAAAATATGCATCGAAACGAAGGAAATGTTGATCGTAACGAGAAAATGTGCATCAAAATGAAGAAATATGCATCGAAATGTAGAAAATGTTGATCATATCGAGAAAATGAGCATCAAAATAATGGAAATATGCATGGAGAAGAAGGAAACGTTGATCGTAACGAGAAAACGAGCATCAAAATAATGGAAATATGCATCGAAAAGAAGGAAATGTTGATCATAACGAGAAAACGAGCATCAAAATAATGGAAATATGCATCAAAACGAAGGGAATGTTGATTGTAATGAGAAAATGAAATTTAAAATGAAGGAAATATGCATCGAAACGAAGGAAATGTTCATCGTAAAGTGAAAAAGAGCATCAAAATGAAGAAAATATGCATCGAAAAGAGGAAATGTTGATCATAATGAGAAAACGAGCATAAAAATCATGAAAATATGCATCGAAATGAAGGAAATGTTGATCGTAACGAGAAAATGTGAATCAAAATTAACGAAATATGCATCGAACCGAAAGAAATATTGATCATAACGAGAAAATGTGCATCAAAATGAAGAAAATATGCATCGAAACAAAGGAAATGTTGATCGTAATAAGAAAACGAGCATCAAAATTATGGAAACATGCATCGAAACAAAGGAAATGTTGATCGTAATGAGAAAAATGAACATCAAAATGAATGTAATATGCATCGTAACGAAGGTAATGTTTATTGTAATAAGAAAATGAGCATTAAAATGAAGGAAATATGCATCGAAACTGGGGAAATATTGATCGTCATGAGATAATGAGCATCAAAATGAAGGAAATATGAATCGAAAAGAAGGAAATGTTGATCATAACGAGAAAACGAGCATCAAAATGATGAAAATATGCATCGAAACGAAGGAAATGTTGATCGTAAAGAGAAAATATGCATCAAAATGATGGAAATATGCATCGAAACGAAGAAAATATTGATCATATCGAGAAAATGAGCATCAAAATTATTGAAATATGCATCGAAAAGAAGGAAATGTTGATCATAACGAGTAAGCGAGCATCTAAATGAAGGAAATATTGATCGTAACGAGAAAATGTGCATCAAAATGAAGGAAATATGCATCGAAACAAAGAAAATGTTAATCATAATGAGAAAACGAGCATAAAAATGATGAAAATATGTATCGAAACGAAGAAAATGTTGATCGTAACGAGAAAATGAGCATCAAAATGAAGAAATATGCATCAAAACGAAGAAAATGTTGATCATATCGAGAAAATGAGCATCAAAATAATGGAAATATGCATCGAAAAGAAGGAAATGTTGATCGTAACGAGAAAACGAGCATCAAAATAATGGAAATATGCATCATAACGAGAAAACGAGCATCACAATGATGAAAATATACATCGAAACGAAGGAAATATTGATCGTAAAGAGAAAATATGCATCAAAATGATGGAAATATGCATCGAAACAAAGAAAATATTGATCATATCGAGAAAATGAGCATCAAAACTATTGAAATATGCATCGAAAAGAAGGAAATGTTGATCATAACGAGAAAACGAGCATCTAAATGAAGGAAATATTGATCGTAACGAGAAAATGTGCATCAAAATGAAGGAAATATGCATCGAAACAAAGAAAATGTTAATCATAATGAGAAAACGAGCATAAAAATGAAGAAAGTATGTATCGAAACGAAGGAAATGTTGATCATAATGAGAAAATGTGCATCAAAATGAAGAAATATGCATCGAAACGAAAAAATGTTGATCATAACGAGAAAACGAGCATCGAAATGAAGAAAATATGCATCGAAACGAAGGAAATGTTGATCGTAATGAGAAAATATGAATCAAAATAAAGAAATATGCATCGAAAAGAAGGAAATGTTGATCATAACGAGAAAACGAGCATTAAATGATGGAAATATGCATCGAAACGAAGGAAATATTGATCGTAACAAGAAAACGAGCATCTTAAAGAAGGAAATAAGCATCGAAACGAAGGAAATGTTGATCGAAACAAGAAAATAAGCATCAAAATGATGAAATTATGCTTCGAAACGAAGTAAATAATGATCGTAACGAGAAAATCAACATCAAAATTATGGAAATATACATCAAAACGAAGGAAATGTTGATTGTAATGAGAAAATGAGCTTTAAAATGAAGGAAGTATGCATCCAAAAGAAGGAAATGTTCATCGTAAAGTGAAAATGAACATCAAAATGAAGGAAATATGTATCGAAAAGAAGAAAATATTGATAATAACAAGAAAATGAGCATAAAAATGATGAAAATATGCATCGAAACGAAGGAAATGTTGATCGTAACGAGAAAATGTCCATCAAAATGAAGAAATATGCATCGAAATGTAGAAAATGTTGATCATAACGAGAAAATGAGCATCAAAATAATGGAAATATGCATAGAAAAGAATGAAACGTTGATCGTAACGAGAAAACGAGCATCAAAATAATGGAAATATGCATCGAAAAGAAGGAAATGTTGATCATAACGAGAAAACGAGCATCAAAATAATGGAAATATGCATCAAAATGAAGGGAATGTTGATTGTTATGAGAAAATGAGATTTAAAATGAAGGAAATATGCATCGAAACGAAGGAAATGTTCATCGTAAAGTTAAAAAGAGCATCAAAATGAAGAAAATATGCATCAAAAAAAGGAAATGTTGATTATAATGAGAAAACGAGCATAAAAATCATGAAAATATGAATCGAAATGAAGGAAATGTTGATCGTAACGAGAAAATGTGAATCAAAATTAACGAAATATGCATCGAAACGAAAGAAATATTGATCATAACGAGAAAATGTGCATCAAAATGAAGAAAATATGCATCGAAACAAAGGAAATGTTGATCGTAATAAGAAAACGAGCATCAAAATTATGGAAACATGCATCGAAACAAAAGAAATGTTGATCGTAATGAGAAAATGAACATCAAAATGAAGGTAATATGCATCGTAACGAAGGTAATGTTTATTGTAATAAGAAAATGAGCATTAAAATGAAGGAAATATGCATCGAAACTGGGGAAATATTGATCGTCATGAGATAATGAGCATCAAAATGAAGGAAATATGCATCGAAAAGAAGGAAATATTGATCATAACGAGAAAACGAGCATCAAAATGATGAAAATATGCATCGAAACGAAGGAAATGTTGATCGTAACGAGAAAATATGCATCAAAATGATGGAAATATGCATCGAAACGAAGAAAATATTGATCATATCGAGAAAATGAGCATCAAAATTATTGAAATATGCATCGGAAAGTAGGAAATGTTGATCATAACGAGAAAACGAGCATCTAAATGAAGGAAATATTGATCGTAACGAGAAAATGTGCATCAAAATGAAGGAAATATGCATCGAAACAAAGAAAATGTTAATCATAATGAGAAAACGAACATAAAAATGATGAAAATATGTATCGAAACGAAGGAAATGTTGATCGTAATGAGAAAATGTGCATCAAAATGAAGAAATACGCATCAAAATGAAGAAACTGTTGATCATAACGAGAAAACGAACATCGAAATGAAGAGAATATGCATCGAAACGATGGAAATGTTGATCGTATTGAGAAAATATGCATCAAAATGAAGAAATATGCATCGAAAAGAAGGAAATTTTGATCATAACGAGAAAACGAGCATTAAAGGATGGAAATATGCATCGAAACTAAGGAAATATTGATGGTAACAAGGAAACGAGCATCTTAAAGAAGGAAATAAACATTGAAACGAAGGAAATGTTGATCGAAACAAGAAAATAAGCATCAAAATGATGAAAATATACTTCGAAACGAAGTAAATAATGATCGTAACGAGAAAATCAGCATCAAAATTATGGAAATATACATCAAAACGAAGGAAATGTTGATTGTAATGAGAAAATGAGCTTTAAAATGAAGGAAGTATGCATCCAAACGAAGGAAATGTTCATCGTAAAGTGAAAATGAGCATCAAAATGAAGGAAATATGTATCGAAAAGAAGAAAATATTGATGATAACAAGAAAATGAGCATGAAAATGATGAAAATATGCATCGAAACGAAGGAAATGTTGATCGTAACGAGAAAATGTGCATCAAAATGAAGAAATATGCATAGAAATGAAGAAAATGTTGATCATATCGAGAAAATGAGCATCAAAATAATGGAAAAATGCATCGAAAAGAAGGAAACGTTGATCGTAACGAGAAAACGAGCATCAAAATAATGGAAATATGCATCGAAACGAAGGAAATGTTGATCATAACGAGGAAACGAGCATCAAAATAATGGAAATATGCATCAAAACGAAGGGAATGTTGATTGTAATGAGAAAATGAAATTTAAAATGAAGGAAATATGCATCGAAACGAAGGAAATGTTCATCGTAAAGTGAAAAAGAGCATCAAAATGAAGAAAATATGCATCGAAAAAAGGAAATGTTGATCATAATGAGAAAACGAGCATAAAAATCATGAAAATATGCATCGAAATGAAGGAAATGTTGATCGTATCGAGAAAATATGAATCAAAATTAACGAAATATGCATCAAAACGAAAGAAATATTGATCATAACGAGAAAATGTGCATCAAAATGAAGAAAATATGCATCGAAACAAAGGAAATGTTGATCGTAATAAGAAAACGAGCATCAAAATTATGGAAACATGCATCGAAACAAAGGAAATGTTGATCGTAATGAGAAAATGAACATCAAAATGAAGATAGTATGCATCGTAACGAAGGTAATTTTATTGTAATATGAAAATGAGCATTAAAATGAAGGAAATATGCATCGAAACTGGGGAAATATTGATCGTCATGAGATAATGAGCATCAAAATGAAGGAAATATGCATCGAAAAGAAGGAAATGTTGATCATAACGAGAAAACGAGCATCAAAATGATGAAATTAAGCATCGAAACGAAGGAAATGTTGATCGTAACGAGAAAATATGCATCAAAATGATGGAAATATGCATCGAAAAGAAGAAAATATTGATCATATCGAGAAAATGAGCATCAAAATGATGGAAATATGCATCAAAAAGAAGAAAATATTGATCATATCGAGAAAATGAGCATCAAAATTATTGAAATATGCATCGAAACAAAGAAAATGTTAATCATAATGAGAAAACGAGCATAAAAATGATGAAAATATGTATCGAAACGAAGGAAATGTTGATCGTAACGAGAAAATGAGCATGAAAATGAAGAAATATGCGTCGAAACGAAGAAAATATTGATCATATCGAGAAAATGAGCATCAAAATAATGGAAATATGCATCGAAAAGAAGGAAATATTGATCGTAACGAGAAAACGAGCATCTAAATGAAGGAAATATGCATCAAAACGAAGGAAATATTGATTGTAACGAGAAAATGAACATCAAAACGAAGAAATATGCATCAAAACGAAGGAAATGTTGATTGTAACGAGAAAATGAGCATCAAAACGAAGAAATATGCATCGAAACGAAGAAAATATTGATCATATCGGGAAAATGAGTATCAAAATGATGGAAATATGCATCGAAACTGGGGAAATGTTGATCGTCATGAGAAAATGAGCATCAAAATAAAAGAAATATGCATCGAAAAGAAGGGAATGTTGATCATAACGAGAAAACGAGCATCAAAATGATGAAAATATGCATCGAAACGAAGGAAATTTTGATCGTAACGAGAAAATATGCATCAAAATGATGGAAATATGCATCGAAACGAAGAAAATATTGATCATATCGAGAAAATGAGCATCAAAATTATTGAAATATGCATCTAAAAGAAGGAAATGTTGATCATAACGAGAAAACGAGCATTTTAATAAAGGAAATATTGATCGTAACGAGAAAATGTGCATCAAAATGAAGGAAATTTGCATCGAAACAAAGGAAATATTAATCATAATGAGAAAACGAGCATAAAAATGATGAAAATATGTATCCAAACGAAGGAAATGTTGATCGTAACGAGAAAATGAGCATCAAAATGAAGAAATATGCATCGAAACGAAGAAAATGTTGATCATATCGAGAAAATGAGCATCAAAATAATGGAAATATGCATCGAAAAGAAGGAAATGTTGATCGTAACGAGAAAACGAGCACCAAAATAATGGAAATATGCATCGAAAAGAAGGAAATGTTGATCATAACGAGAAAACGAGCATCACAATGATGAAAATATACATCGAAACGAAGGAAATATTGATTGTAAGGAGAAAATATGCATCAAAATGATGGAAATATGCATCGAAACAAAGAAAATATTGATCATATCGAGAAAATGAGCATCAAAACTATTGAAATATGCATCGAAAAGAAGGAAATGTTGATCATAACGAGAAAACGAGCATCTAAATGAAGGAAATATTGATCGTAACGAGAAAATGTGCATCAAAATGAAGGAAATGTGCATCGAAACAAAGAAAATGTTATTCATAATGAGATAACGAGCATAAAAATGATGAAAATATGTATCGAAACGAAGGAAATGTTGATCATAATGAGAAAATGTGCATCAAAATAAAGAAATATGCATTGAAACGAAAAAATGTTGATCATAACGAGAAAACGAGCATCGAAAAGAAGAAAATATTGATAATAACAAGAAAATGAGCATAAAAATGATGAAAATATGCATCGAAACGAAGGAAATGTTGATCGTAACGAGAAAATGTGCATCAAAATGAAGAAATATGCATCGAAATGTAGAAAATGTTGATCATATCGAGAAAATGAGCATCAAAATAATGGAAATATGCATAGAGAAGAAGGAAACGTTGATCGTAACGAGAAAACGAGCATCAAAATAATGGAAATATGCATCGAAAAGAAGGAAATGTTGATCATAACGAGAAAACGAGCATCAAAATAATGGAAATATGCATCAAAACGAAGGGAATGTTGATTGTAATGAGAAAATGAAATTTAAAATGAAGGAAATATGCATCGAAACGAAGGAAATGTTCATCGTAAAGTGAAAAAGAGCATCAAAATGAAGAAAATATGCATCGAAAAAAGGAAATGTTGATCATAATGAGAAAACGAGCATAAAAATCATGAAAATATGCATCGAAATGAAGGAAATGTTGATCGTAACGAGAAAATGTGAATCAAAATTAACGAAATATGCATCGAACCGAAAGAAATATTGATCATAACGAGAAAATGTGCATCAAAATGAAGAAAATATGCATCGAAACAAAGGAAATGTTGATCGTAATAAGAAAACGAGCATCAAAATTATGGAAACATGCATCGAAACAGAGGAAATGTTGATCGTAATGAGAAAAATGAACATCAAAATGAATGTAATATGCATCGTAACGAAGGTAATGTTTATTGTAATAAGAAAATGAGCATTAAAATGAAGGAAATATGCATCGAAACTGGGGAAATATTGATCGTCATGAGATAATGAGCATCAAAATGAAGGAAATATGAATCGAAAAGAAGGAAATGTTGATCATAACGAGAAAACGAGCATCAAAATGATGAAAATATGCATCGAAACGAAGAAAATGTTGATCGTAAAGAGAAAATATGCATCAAAATGATGGAAATATGCATCGAAACGAAGAAAATATTGATCATATCGAGAAAATGAGCATCAAAATTATTGAAATATGCATCGAAAAGAAGGAAATGTTGATCATAACGAGTAAGCGAGCATCTAAATGAAGGAAATATTGATCGTAACGAGAAAATGTGCATCAAAATGAAGGAAATATGCATCGAAACAAAGAAAATGTTAATCATAATGAGAAAACGAGCATAAAAATAATGAAAATATGTATCGAAACGAAGAAAATGTTGATCGTAACGAGAAAATGAGCATCAAAATGAAGAAATATGCATCAAAACGAAGAAAATGTTGATCATATCGAGAAAATGAGCATCAAAATAATGGAAATATGCATCGAAAAGAAGGAAATGTTGATCGTAACGAGAAAACGAGCATCAAAATAATGGAAATATGCATCATAACGAGAAAACGAGCATCACAATGATGAAAATATACATCGAAACGAAGGAAATATTGATCGTAAAGAGAAAATATGCATCAAAATGATGGAAATATGCATCGAAACAAAGAAAATATTGATCATATCGAGAAAATGAGCATCAAAACTATTGAAATATGCATCGAAAAGAAGGAAATGTTGATCATAACGAGAAAACGAGCATCTAAATGAAGGAAATATTGATCGTAACGAGAAAATGTGCATCAAAATGAAGGAAATATGCATCGAAACAAAGAAAATGTTTATCATAATGAGAAAACGAGCATAAAAATGAAGAAAGTATGTATCGAAACGAAGGAAATGTTGATCATAATGAGAAAATGTGCATCAAAATGAAGAAATATGCATCGAAACGAAAAAATGTTGATCATAACGAGAAAACGAGCATCGAAATGAAGAAAATATGCATCGAAACGAAGGAAATGTTGATCGTAATGAGAAAATATGAATCAAAATTAAGAAATATGCATCGAAAAGAAGGAAATGTTGATCATAACGAGAAAACGAGCATTAAATGATGGAAATATGCATCGAAACTAAGGAAATATTGATCGTAACAAGAAAACGAGCATCTTAAAGAAGGAAATAAGCATCGAAACGAAGGAAATGTTGATCGAAACAAGAAAATAAGCATCAAAATGATGAAATTATACTTCGAAACGAAGTAATAATGATCGTAACGAGAAAATCAACATCAAAATTATGGAAATATACATCAAAACGAAGGAAATATTGATTGTAATGATAAAATGAGCTTTAAAATGAAGGAAGTATGCATCCAAACGAAGGAAATGTTCATCGTAAAGTGAAAATGAGCATCAAAATGAAGTAAATATGTATCGAAAAGAAGAAAATATTGATAATAACAAGAAAATGAGCATAAAAAATATGAAAATATGCATCGAAACGAAGGAAATGTTGATCGTAACGAGAAAATGTGCATCAAAATGAAGAAATATGCATCGAAATGTAGAAAATGTTGATCATATCGAGAAAATGAGCATCAAAATAATGGAAATATGCATAGAAAAGAATGAAACGTTGATCGTAACGAGAAAACGAGCATCAAAATAATGGAAATATGCATCGAAAAGAAGGAAATGTTGATCATAACGAGAAAACGAGCATCAAAATAAAGGAAATATGCATCAAAACGAAGAGAATGTTGATTGTTATGAGAAAATGAGATTTAAAATGAAGGAAATATGCATCGAAACGAAGGAAATGTTCATCGTAAAGTGAAAAAGAGCATCAAAATGAAGAAAATATGCATCAAAAAAAGGAAATGTTGATCATAATGAGAAAACGAGCATAAAAATCATGAAAATATGCATCGAAATGAAGGAAATGTTGATCGTAACGAGAAAATGTGAATCAAAATTAACGAAATATGCATCGAAACGAAAGAAATATTGATCATAACGAGAAAATGTGCATCAAAATGAAGAAAATATGCATCGAAACAAAGGAAATGTTGATCGTAATAAGAAAACGAGCATCAAAATTATGGAAACATGCATCGAAACAAAGGAAATGTTGATCGTAATGAGAAAATGAACATCAAAATGAAGGTAATATGCATCGTAACGAAGGTAATGTTTATTGTAATAAGAAAATGAGCATTAAAATGAAGGAAATATGCATCGAAACTGAGGAAATATTGATCGTCATGAGATAATGAGCATCAAAATGAAGGAAATATGCATCGAAAAGAAGGAAATATTGATCATAACGAGAAAACGAGCATCAAAATGATGAAAATATGCATCGAAACGAAGGAAATGTTGATCGTAACGAGAAAATATGCATCAAAATGATGGAAATATGCATCGAAACGAAGAAAATATTGATCATATCGAGAAAATGAGCATCAAAATTATTGAAATATGCATCGAAAAGAAGGAAATGTTGATCATAACGAGAAAACGAGCATCTAAATGAAGGATATATTGATCGTAACGAGAAAATGTGCATCAAAATGAAGGAAATATGCATCGAAACAAAGAAAATGTTAATCATAATGAGAAAACGAGCATAAAAATGATGAAAATATGTATCGAAACGAAGGAAATGTTGATCGTAATGAGAAAATGTGCATCAAAATGAAGAAATACGCATCAAAATGAAGAAAATGTTGATCATAACGAGAAAACGAACATCGAAATGAAGAGAATATGCATCGAAACGAAGGAAATGTTGATCGTATTGAGAAAATATGCATCAAAATGAAGAAATATGCATCGAAAAGAAGGAAATGTTGATCATAACGAGAAAACGAGCATTAAATGATGGAAATATGCATCGAAACTAAGGAAATATTGATCGTAACAAGGAAGCGAGCATCTTAAAGAAGGAAATAAACATCGAAACGAAGGAAATGTTGATCGAAACAAGAAAATAAGCATCAAAATGATGAAAATATACTTCGAAACGAAGTAAATAATGATCGTAACGAGAAAATCAGCATCAAAATTATGGAAATATACATCAAAACGAAGGAAATATTGATTGTAATGAGAAAATGAGCTTTAAAATGAAGGAAGTATGTATCCAAACGAAGGAAATGTTCATCGTAAAGTGAAAATGAGCATCAAATTGAAGGAAATATATATCGAAAAGAAGGAAATATTGATCATAACAAGAAAATGAGCATAAAAATGATTAAAATATGCATCGAAACGAAGGAAATGTTGATCGTAACGAGAAAATGTGCATAAAAATGAAGAAATATGCATCGAAATGAAGAAAATGTTGATCATATCGAGAAAATGAACATCAAAATAATGGAAAATGCATCGAAAAGAGGGAAACGTTGATCGTAACGAGAAAACGAGCATCAAAATAATGGAAATATGCATCAAAAGAAGGAAATGTTGATCATAACGAGGAAACGAGCATCAAAATAATGGAAATATGCATCAAAACGAAGGGAATGTTGATTGTAATGAGAAAATGAAATTTAAAATGAAGGAAATATGCATCTAAACGAAAGAAATGTTCATCGTAAAGTGAAAAAGAGCATCAAAATGAAGAAAATATGCATCGAAAAAAGGAAATGTTGATCATAATGAGAAAACGAGCATAAAAATCATGAAAATATGCATCGAAATGAAGGAAATGTTGATCGTATCGAGAAAATATGAATCAAAATTAACGAAATATGCATCAAAACGAAAGAAATATTGATCATAACGAGAAAATGTGCATCAAAATGAAGAAAATATGCATCGAAACAAAGGAAATGTTGATCGTAATAAGAAAACGAGCATCAAAATTATGGAAACATGCATCGAAACAAAGGAAATGTTGATCGTAATGAGAAAATGAACATCAAAATGAAGGTAATATGCATCGTAACGAAGGTAATGTTTATTGTAATAAGAAAATGAGCATTAAAATGAAGGAAATATGCATCAAAACTGGGAAATATTGATCGTCATGAGATAATGAGCATCAAAATGAAGGAAATATGCATCGAAAAGAAGGAAAAGTTGATCATAACGAGAAAACGAGAATCAAAATGATGAAAATATGCATCGAAACGAAGGAAATGTTGATCGTAACGAGAAAATATGCATCAAAATGATGGAAATATGCATCGAAAAGATGAAAATATTGATCATATCGAGAAAATGAGCATCAAAATGATGGAAATATGCATCGAAAAGAAGAAAATATTGATCATATCGAGAAAATGAGCATCAAAATTATTGAAATATGCATCGAAAAGAAGGAAATGTTAATCATAACGAGAAAATGAACATCTAAATGAAGGAAATATTGACCGTAACGAGAAAGTGTGCATCAAAATGAAGGAAATATGCATCGAAACAAAGAAAATGTTAATCATAATGAGAAAACGAGCATAAAAATGATGAAAATATGTATCGAAACGAAGGAAATGTTGATAGTAACGAGAAAATGAGCATGAAAATGAAGAAATATGCGTCGAAACGAAGAAAATATTGATCATATCGAGAAAATGAGCATCAAAATAATGGAAATATGCATCGAAAAGAAGGGAATGTTGATCGTAACGAGAAAACGAGCATCTAAATGAAGGAAATATGCATCAAAACGAAGGAAATATTGATTGTAACGAGAAAATGAACATCAAAACAAAGAAATATGCATCTAAACGAAGGAAATGTTGATTGTAACGAGAAAATGAGCATCAAAACGAAGAAATATGCATCGAAACGAAGAAAATATTGATCATATCGGGAAAATGAGTATCAAAATGATGGAAATATGCATCGAAACTGGGGAAATGTTGATCGTCATGAGAAAATGAGCATCAAAATTAAGGAAATATGCATCGAAAAGAAGGGAATGTTGATCATAACGAGAAAATGAGCATCAAAATGATAAAAATATGCATCGAAACGAAGGAAATTTTGATCGTAACGAGAAAATATGCATCAAAATGATGGAAATATGCATCGAAACGAAGAAAATATTGATCATATCGAGAAAATGAGCATCAAAATTATTGAAATATGCATCTAAAAGAAGGAAATGTTGATCATAACGAGAAAACGAGCATTTTAATAAAGAAAATATTGATCGTAACGAGAAAATGTGCATCAAAATGAAGGAAATTTGCATCGAAACAAAGAAAATATTAATCATAATGAGAAAACGAGCATAAAAATGATGAAAAAATGTATCGAAACGAAGGAAATGTTGATCGTAACGAGAAAATGAGCATCAAAATGAAGAAATATGCATCGAAACGAAGAAAATGTTGATCATATCGAGAAAATGAGCATCAAAATAATGGAAATATGTATCGAAAAGAAGGAAATGTTGATCGTAACGAGAAAACGAGCACCAAAATAATGGAAATATGCATCGAAAAGAAGGAAATGTTGATCATAACGAGAAAACGAGCATCACAATGATGAAAATATACATCGAAACGAAGGAAATATTGATCGTAACGAGAAAATATGCATCAAAATGATGGAAATATGCATCGAAACAAAGAAAATATTGATCATATCGAGAAAATGAGCATCAAAACTATTGAAATATGCATCGAAAAGAAGGAAATGTTGATCATAACAAGAAAACGAGTATCTAAATGAAAGAAATATTGATCGTAACGAGAAAATGTGCATCAAAATGAAGGAAATGTGCATCTAAACAAAGAAAATGTTAATCATAATGAGAAACGAGCATAAAAATGATGAAAATATGTATCGAAACGAAGGAAATGTTGATCATAATGAGAAAATGTGCATCAAAATGAAGAAATATGCATCGAAACGAAAAAATGTTGATCATAACGAGAAAACGAGCATCGAAATGAAGAAAATATGCATCGAAACGAATGAAATGTTGATCATAACGAGAAAACGAGCATTAAATGATGGAAATATGCATCGAAACAAAGGAAATATTGATCGTAACAAGAAAACGAGTATCTTAAAGAAGGAAATAAGCATCGAAACAAAGGAAATGTTGATCGAAACAAGAAAATAAGCATCAAAATGATGAAAATATACCTCGAAACGAAGTAAATAATGATCGTAACGAGAAAATCAACATCAAAATTATGGAAATATACATCAAAACGAAGGAAATATTGATTGTAATGAGAAAATGAGCTTTAAAATGAAGGAAGTATGTATCCAAACGAAGGAAATGTTCATCGTAAAGTGAAAATGAGCATCAAAATGAAGGAAATATATATCGAAAAGAAGGAAATATTGATCATAACAAGAAAATGAGCATAAAAATGATGAAAATATGCATCGAAACGAAGGAAATGTTGATCGTAACGAGAAAATGTGCATCAAAATGAAGAAATATGCATCGAAATGAAGAAAATGTTGATCATATCGAGAAAATGAGCATCAAAATAATCGATAAATGCATCGAAAAGAAGGAAACGTTGATCGTAACGAGAAAATGAGCATTAAAATAATGGAAATATGCATCGAAAAGAAGGAAATGTTGATCATAACGAGGAAACGAGCATCAAAATAACGGAAATATGCATCAAAACGAAGGGAATGTTGATTGTAATGAGAAAATGAGATTTAAAATGAAGGAAATATGCATCGAAACGAAGGAAATGTTCATCGTAAAGTGAAAAAGAGCATCAAAATGAAGAAAATATGCATCGAAAAAAGGAAATGTTGATCATAATGAGAAAACGAGCATAAAAATCATGAAAATATGCATCGAAATGAAGGAAATGTTGATCGTATCGAGAAAATATGAATCAAAATTAACGAAATATGCATCAAAACGAAAGAAATATTGATCATAACGAGAAAATGTGCATCAAAATGAAGAAAATATGCATCGAAACAAAGGAAATGTTGATCATAATAAGAAAACGAGCATCAAAATTATGGAAACATGCATCGAAACAAAGGAAATGTTGATCGTAATGAGAAAATGAACATCAAAATGAAGAGAGTATGCATCGTAACGAAGGTAATGTTTATTGTAATATGAAAATGAGCATTAAAATAAAGGAAATATGCATCGAAACTGGGGAAATATTGATCGTCATGAGATAATGAGCATCAAAATAAAGGAAATATGCATCGAAAAGAAGGAAATGTTGATCATAACGAGAAAACGAGCATCAAAATGATGAAATTAAGCATCAAAACGAAGGAAATTTTGATCGTAACGAGAAAATATGCATCAAAATGATGGAAATATGCATCGAAAAGAAGAAAATATTGATCATATCGAGAAAATGAGCATCAAAATGATGGAAATATGCATCGAAAAGAAGAAAATATTGATCATATCGAGAAAATGAGCATCAAAATTATTGAAATATGCATCGAAAAGAAGGAAATGTTAATCATAACGAGAAAATGAACATCTAAATGAAGGAAATATTGACCGTAACGAGAAAGTGTGCATCAAAATGAAGGAAATATGCATCGAAACAAAGAAAATGTTAATCATAATGAGAAAACGAGCATAAAAATGATGAAAATATGTATCGAAACGAAGGAAATGTTGATAGTAACGAGAAAATGAGCATGAAAATGAAGAAATATGCGTCGAAACGAAGAAAATATTGATCATATCGAGAAAATGAGCATCAAAATAATGGAAATATGCATCGCAGAGAAGGGAATGTTGATCGTAACGAGAAAACGAGCATCTAAATGAAGGAAATATGCATCAAAACGAAGGAAATATTGATTGTAACGAGAAAATGAACATCAAAACAAAGAAATATGCATCTAAACGAAGGAAATGTTGATTGTAACGAGAAAATGAGCATCAAAACGAAGAAATATGCATCGAAACGAAGAAAATATTGATCATATCGGGAAAATGAGTATCAAAATGATGGAAATATGCATCGAAACTGGGGAAATGTTGATCGTCATGAGAAAATGAGCATCAAAATTAAGGAAATATGCATCGAAAAGAAGGGAATGTTGATCATAACGAGAAAACGAGCATCAAATGATGAAAATATGCATCGAAACGAAGGAAATTTTGATCGTAACGAGAAAATATGCGTCAAAATGACGGAAATATGCATCGAAACGAAGAAAATATTGATCATATCGAGAAAATGAGCATCAAAATTATTGAAATATGCATCTAAAAGAAGGAAATGTTGATCATAACGAGAAAACGAGCATTTTAATAAAGAAAATATTGATCGTAACGAGAAAATGTGCATCAAAATGAAGGAAATTTGCATCGAAACAAAGAAAATATTAATCATAATGAGAAAACGAGCATAAAAATGATGAAAAAATGTATCGAAACGAAGGAAATGTTGATCGTAACGAGAAAATGAGCATCAAAATGAAGAAATATGCATCGAAACGAAGAAAATGTTGATCATATCGAGAAAATGAGCATCAAAATAATGGAAATATGTATCGAAAAGAAGGAAATGTTGATCGTAACGAGAAAACGAGCACCAAAATAATGGAAATATGCATCGAAAAGAAGGAAATGTTGATCATAACGAGAAAACGAGCATCACAATGATGAAAATATACATCGAAACGAAGGAAATATTGATCGTAACGAGAAAATATGCATCAAAATGATGGAAATATGCATCGAAACAAAGAAAATATTGATCATATCGAGAAAATGAGCATCAAAACTATTGAAATATGCATCGAAAAGAAGGAAATGTTGATCATAACAAGAAAACGAGTATCTAAATGAAAGAAATATTGATCGTAACGAGAAAATGTGCATCAAAATGAAGGAAATGTGCATCTAAACAAAGAAAATGTTAATCATAATGAGAAACGAGCATAAAAATGATGAAAATATGTATCGAAACGAAGGAAATGTTGATCATAATGAGAAAATGTGCATCAAAATGAAGAAATATGCATCGAAACGAAAAAATGTTGATCATAACGAGAAAACGAGCATCGAAATGAAGAAAATATGCATCGAAACGAATGAAATGTTGATCATAACGAGAAAACGAGCATTAAATGATGGAAATATGCATCGAAACAAAGGAAATATTGATCGTAACAAGAAAACGAGTATCTTAAAGAAGGAAATAAGCATCGAAACAAAGGAAATGTTGATCGAAACAAGAAAATAAGCATCAAAATGATGAAAATATACCTCGAAACGAAGTAAATAATGATCGTAACGAGAAAATCAACATCAAAATTATGGAAATATACATCAAAACGAAGGAAATATTGATTGTAATGAGAAAATGAGCTTTAAAATGAAGGAAGTATGTATCCAAACGAAGGAAATGTTCATCGTAAAGTGAAAATGAGCATCAAAATGAAGGAAATATATATCGAAAAGAAGGAAATATTGATCATAACAAGAAAATGAGCATAAAAATGATGAAAATATGCATCGAAACGAAGGAAATGTTGATCGTAACGAGAAAATGTGCATCAAAATGAAGAAATATGCATCGAAATGAAGAAAATGTTGATCATATCGAGAAAATGAGCATCAAAATAATCGATAAATGCATCGAAAAGAAGGAAACGTTGATCGTAACGAGAAAATGAGCATTAAAATAATGGAAATATGCATCGAAAAGAAGGAAATGTTGATCATAACGAGGAAACGAGCATCAAAATAACGGAAATATGCATCAAAACGAAGGGAATGTTGATTGTAATGAGAAAATGAGATTTAAAATGAAGGAAATATGCATCGAAACGAAGGAAATGTTCATCGTAAAGTGAAAAAGAGCATCAAAATGAAGAAAATATGCATCGAAAAAAGGAAATGTTGATCATAATGAGAAAACGAGCATAAAAATCATGAAAATATGCATCGAAATGAAGGAAATGTTGATCGTATCGAGAAAATATGAATCAAAATTAACGAAATATGCATCAAAACGAAAGAAATATTGATCATAACGAGAAAATGTGCATCAAAATGAAGAAAATATGCATCGAAACAAAGGAAATGTTGATCATAATAAGAAAACGAGCATCAAAATTATGGAAACATGCATCGAAACAAAGGAAATGTTGATCGTAATGAGAAAATGAACATCAAAATGAAGAGAGTATGCATCGTAACGAAGGTAATGTTTATTGTAATATGAAAATGAGCATTAAAATAAAGGAAATATGCATCGAAACTGGGGAAATATTGATCGTCATGAGATAATGAGCATCAAAATAAAGGAAATATGCATCGAAAAGAAGGAAATGTTGATCATAACGAGAAAACGAGTATCAAAATGATGAAATTAAGCATCAAAACGAAGGAAATTTTGATCGTAACGAGAAAATATGCATCAAAATGATGGAAATATGCATCGAAAAGAAGAAAATATTGATCATATCGAGAAAATGAGCATCAAAATGATGGAAATATGCATCGAAAAGAAGAAAATATTGATCATATCGAGAAAATGAGCATCAAAATTATTGAAATATGCATCGAAAAGAAGGAAATGTTAATCATAACGAGAAAATGAACATCTAAATGAAGGAAATATTGACCGTAACGAGAAAGTGTTCATCAAAATGAAGGAAATATGCATCGAAACAAAGAAAATGTTAATCATAATGAGAAAACGAGCATAAAAATGATGAAAATATGTATCGAAACGAAGGAAATGTTGATAGTAACGAGAAAATGAGCATGAAAATGAAGAAATATGCGTCGAAACGAAGAAAATATTGATCATATCGAGAAAATGAGCATCAAAATAATGGAAATATGCATCGAAAAGAAGGGAATGTTGATCGTAACGAGAAAACGAGCATCTAAATGAAGGAAATATGCATCAAAACGAAGGAAATATTGATTGTAACGAGAAAATGAACATCAAAACAAAGAAATATGCATCTAAACGAAGGAAATGTTGATTGTAACGAGAAAATGAGCATCAAAACGAAGAAATATGCATCGAAACGAAGAAAATATTGATCATATCGGGAAAATGAGTATCAAAATGATGGAAATATGCATCGAAACTGGGGAAATGTTGATCGTCATGAGAAAATGAGCATCAAAATTAAGGAAATATGCATCGAAAAGAAGGGAATGTTGATCATAACGAGAAAACGAGCATCAAATGATGAAAATATGCATCGAAACGAAGGAAATTTTGATCGTAACGAGAAAATATGCGTCAAAATGATGGAAATATGCATCGAAACGAAGAAAATATTGATCATATCGAGAAAATGAGCATCAAAATTATTGAAATATGCATCTAAAAGAAGGAAATGTTGATCATAACGAGAAAACGAGCATTTTAATAAAGAAAATATTGATCGTAACGAGAAAATGTGCATCAAAATGAAGGAAATTTGCATCGAAACAAAGAAAATATTAATCATATTGAGAAAACGAGCATAAAAATGATGAAAATATGTATCGAAACGAAGGAAATGTTGATCGTAACGAGAAAATGAGCATCAAAATGAAGAAATATGCATCGAAACGAAGAAAATGTTGATCATATCGAAAAAATGAGCATCAAAATAATGGAAATATGTATCGAAAAGAAGGAAATGTTGATCGTAACGAGAAAACGAGCACCAAAATAATGGAAATATGCATCGAAAAGAAGGAAATGTTGATCATAACGAGAAAACGAGCATCACAATGATGAAAATATACATCGAAACGAAGGAAATATTGATCGTAACGAGAAAATATGCATCAAAATGATGGAAATATGCATCGAAACAAAGAAAATATTGATCATATCGAGAAAATGAGCATAAAAACTATTGAAATATGCATCGAAAAGAAGGAAATGTTGATCATAACGAGAAAACGAGTATCTAAATGAAGGAAATATTGATCGTAACGAGAAAATGTGCATCAAAATGAAGGAAATGTGCATCTAAACAAAGAAAATGTTAATCATAATGAGAAAACGAGCATAAAAATGATGAAAATATGTATCGAAACGAAGGAAATGTTGATCATAATGAGAAAATGTGCATCAAAATGAAGAAATATGCATCGAAACGAAAAAATGTTGATCATAACGAGAAAACGAGCATCGAAATGAAGAAAATATGCATCGAAACGAATGAAATGTTGATCATAACGAGAAAACGAGCATTAAATGATGGAAATATGCATCGAAAAAAGGAAATATTGATCGTAACAAGAAAACGAGCATCTTAAAGAAGGAAATAAGCATTGAAACAAAGGAAATGTTGATCGAAACAAGAAAATAAGCATCAAAATGATGAAATTATGCTTCGAAACGAAGTAAATAATGATCGTAACGAGAAAATCAACATCAAAATTATGGAAATATACATCAAAACGAAGGAAATGTTGATTGTAATGAGAAAATGAGCTTTAAAATGAAGGAAGTATGCATCCAAACGAAGGAAATGTTCATCGTAAAGTGAAAATAAGCATCAAAATGAAGATAATATGTATCGAAAAGAAGAAAATATTGATAATAACAAGAAAATGAGCATAAAAATGATGAAAATATGCATCGAAACGAAGGAAATATTGATCGTAACGAGAAAATGTGCATCAAAATGAAGAAATATGCATCGAAATGTAGAAAATGTTGATCATATCAAGAAAATGAGCATCAAAATAATGGAAATATGCATAGAAAAGAAGGAAACGTTGATCGTAACGAGAAAACGAGCATCAAAATAATGGAAATATGCATCGAAAAGAAGGAAATGTTGATCATAACGAGAAAACGAGCATCAAAATAATGGAAATATGCATCAAAACGAAGGGAATGTTGATTGTAATGAGAAAATGAGATTTAAAATGAAGGAAATATGCATCGAAACGAAGGAAATGTTCATCGTAAAGTGAAAAAGAACATCAAAATGAAGAAAATATGCATCGAAAAAAGGAAATGTTGATCATAATGAGAAAACGAGCATAAAAATCATGAAAATATGCATCGAAATGAAGGAAATGTTGATCGTAACGAGAAAATGTGAATCAAAATTAACGAAATATGCATCGAAACGAAAGAAATATTGATCATAACGAGAAAATGTGCATCAAAATGATAAAAATATGAATCGAAACAAAGGAAATGTCGATCGTAATAAGAAAACGAGCGTCAAAATTATGGAAACATGCATCGAAACAAAGGAAATGTTGATCGTAATGAGAAAATGAACATCAAAATGAAGGTAATATGCATCGTAACGAAGGTAATGTTTATTGTAATAAGAAAATGAGCATTAAAATGAAGGAAATATGCATCAAAACTGGGAAATATTGATCGTCATGAGATAATGAGCATCAAAATGAAGGAAATATGCATCGAAAAGAAGGAAAAGTTGATCATAACGAGAAAACGAGAATCAAAATGATGAAAATATGCATCGAAACGAAGGAAATGTTGATCGTAACGAGAAAATATGCATCAAAATGATGGAAATATGCATCGAAACGAAGAAAATATTGATCATATCGAGAAAATGAGCATCAAAATTATTGAAATATGCATCGAAAAGAAGGAAATGTTGATCATAACGAGAAAATGAACATCTAAATGAAGGAAATATTGACCGTAACGAGAAAATGTGCATCAAAATGAAGGAAATATGCATCGAAACAAAGAAAATGTTAATCATAACGAGAAAACGAGCATAAAAATGATGAAAATATGTATCGAAACGAAGGAAATGTTGATCGTAATGAGAAAATGAGCATGAAAATGAATAAATATGCATCGAAACGAAGAAAATATTGATCATATCGAGAAAATGAGCATCAAAATAATGGAAATATGCATCGAAAAGAAGGAAATGTTGATCGTAACGAGAAAACGAGCATCAAAATGAAGGAAATATGCATCAAAACGAAGAAAATATTGATTGTAACGAGAAAATGAGCATCAAAACGAAGAAATATGCATCAAAACGAAGAAAATGTTGATTGTAACGAGAAAATGAGAATTAAAACGAAGAAATATGCACCGAAACGATGAAAATATTGATCATATCGAGAAAATGAGCATCAATATGATGGAAATATGCATCAAAACTGGGGAAATGTTGATCGTCATGAGAAAATGAGCATCAAAATGAAGGAAATTTGCATCGAAAAAAGGAAATGCTGATCATAACGAGAAAACGAGCATCAAAATGATGAAAATATGCACCGAAACGAAGGAAATGTTGATCGTAACGAGAAAACGAGCATAAAAATGATGAAAATATGTATCGAAACGAAGGAAATGTTGATCATAATCAGAAAATGTGCATCAAAATGAAGAAATACGCATCGAAACGAAGAAAATGTTGATCATAAGGAGAAAACAAGCATCGAAATGAAGAAAATATGCATCGAAAAGAAGGAAATGTTGATCGTAATGAGAAAATATGCATCAAAATGAAGAAATATGCATCAAAAAGAAGGAAATGTTGATCATAACGAGAAAATGAGCATTAAATGATGGAAATATGCATCGAAACTAAGGAAATATTGATCGTAACAAGGAAACGAGCTTCTTAAAGAAGTAAATAAACATCGAAACGAAGGAAATGTTGATCGAAACAAGAAAATAAGCATCAAAATGATGAAAATATACTTCAAAACGAAGTAAATAATGATCGTAACGAGAAAAACAGCATCAAAATTATGTAAATATACATCAAAACGAAGGAAATATTGATTGTAATGAGAAAATGTGCTTTAAATTGAAGGAAGTATGTATCCAAACGAAGGAAATGTTCATCGTAAAGTGAAAATGAGCATCAAATTGAAGGAAATATATATCGAAAAGAAGGAAATATTGATCATAACAAGAAAATGAGCATAAAAATGATGAAAATATGCATCGAAACGAAGGAAATGTTGATCGTAACGAGAAAATGTGCATCAAAATGAAGAAATATGCATCGAAATGAAGAAAATGTTGATCATATCGAGAAAATGAGCATCAAAATAATGGAAATATGCATCGAAAAGAAGGAAACGTTGATCGTAACGAGAAAACGAGCATCAAAACGAAGGGAATGTTGATTGTAATGAGAAAATGAAATTTAAAACAAAGGAAATATGCATCGAAACGAAGGAAATGTTCATCGTAAAGTGAAAAAGAGCATCAAAATGAAGAAAATATGCATCGAAAAAAGGAAATGTTGATCATAATGAGAAAACGAGCATAAAAATCATGAAAATATGCATCGAAATGAAGGAAATGTTGATCGTAACGAGAAAATATGAATCAAAATTAACGAAATATGCATCGAAACGAAAGAAATATTGATCATAACGAGAAAATGTGCAACAAAATGAAGAAAATATGCATCGAAACAAAGGAAATGTTGATCTTAATAAGAAAACGAGCATCAAAATTATGGAAACATGCATCGAAACAAAGGAAATGTTGATCGTAATGAGAAAATGAACATCAAAATGAAGATAATATGCATCGTAACGAAGGTAATGTTTATTGTAATATGAAAATGAGCATTAAAATGAAGGAAATATGCATCGAAACTGGGGAAATATTGATCGTCATGAGATAATGAGCATTAAAATGAAGGAAATATGCATCGAAAAGAAGGAAATGTTGATCATAACGAGAAAACGAGCATCAAAATGATGAAAATAAGCATCGAAACGAAGGAAATGTTGATCGTAACGAGAAAATATGCATCAAAATGAGGGAAATATGCATCGAAAAGAAGAAAATATTGATCATATCGAGAAAATGAGCATCAAAATGATGGAAATATGCATCGAAAAGAAGAAAATATTGATCATATCGAGAAAATGAGCATCAAAAATTTTGAAATATTCATCGAAAAGAAGGAAATGTTGATCATAACGAGAAAACGAACATCTAAATGAAGGAAATATTGACCGTAACGAGAAAATGTGCATCAAAATGAAGGAAATATGCATCGAAACAAAGAAAATGTTAATCATAATGAGAAAACGAGCATAAAAATGATGAAAATATGTATCGAAACGAAGGAAATGTTGATCGTAACGAGAAAATGTGCATGAAAATGAATAAATATGCATCGAAACGAAGAAAATATTGATCATATCGAGAAAATGAGCATCAAAATAATGGAAATATGCATCGAAAAGAAGGAAATGTTGATCGTAACGAGAAAACGAGCATCAAAATGAAGGAAATATGCATCAAAACGAATAAAATATTGATTGTAACGAGAAAATGAGCATCAAAACGAAGAAATATGCATCAAAACGAAGAAAATGTTGATTGTAACGAGAAAATGAGCATTAAAACGAAGAAATATGCATCGAAACGAAGAAAATATTGATCATATCGAGAAAATGAGCATCAATATGATGGAAATATGCATCGAAACTGGGGAAATGTTGATCGTCATGAGAAAATGAGCATCAAAATGAAGGAAATTTGCATCGAAAAGAAGGAAATGTTGATCATAACGAGAAAACGAGCATCAAAATGATGAAAATATGCATCGAAACGAAGGAAATGTTGATCGTAACGAGAAAATATGCATCAAAATGATAGAAATATGCATCGAAATAAAGAAAATATTGATCATATCGAGAAAATGAGCATCAAAATTATTGAAATAAGCATCTAAAAGAAGGAAATGTTGATCATAACGAGAAAACGAGCATCTAAATGAAGGAAATATTGATCGTAACGAGAAAATGTGCATCAAAATGAAGGAAATATGCATCGAAACAAAGAAAATGTTAATCATAACGAGAAAACGATCATAAAAATGATGAAAATATGTATCGAAACGAAGAAAATGTTGATCGTAATGAGAAAATGAGCATCAAAATGAAGAAATGCATCGAAACGAAGAAAATATTGATCATATCGAGAAAATGAGCATCAAAATAATGGAAATATGCATCAAAAAGAAGGAAATGTTGATCGTAACGAGAAAACGAGCATTAAAATAATAGAAATATGCATCGAAAAGAAGGAAATGTTGATCATAACGAGAAAACGAGCATCAAAATGATGAAAATATGCATCGAAACGAAGAAAATATTGATCATATCGAGAAAATGAGCATTAAAATAATGGAAATATCTATATAAAAGAAGGAAATGTTGATCGTAACGAGAAAACGAGCATCAAAATAATGGAAATATGTATCGAAAAGATGGAAATGTTGATCATAACGAGAAAACAAGCATAAAAATGACGAAAATATGCATCGAAACGAAGGAAATGTTGATCGTAACGAGAAAACGAGCATCAAAATAATGGAAATATGCATCGAAAAGAAGGAAATGTTGATCATAACGAGAAAACGAGCATGAAAATGATGAAAATATGCATCGAAACGAAGGAAATGTTGATCGTAACGAGAAAATATGCATCAAAATGATGGAAATATGCATCGAAAAGAAGAAAATATTGATCATATCGAGAAAATGAGCATCAAAATAATGGAAATATGCATCGAAAAGAAGGAAATGTTGATCGTAACGAGAAAACGAGCATCAAAATGAAGGAAATATGCATCAAAACGAAGAAAATATTGATTGTAACGAGAAAATGAGCATCAAAACGAAGAAATATGCATCAAAACGAAGAAAATGTTGATTGTAACGAGAAAATGAGAATTAAAACGAAGAAATATGCACCGAAACGATGAAAATATTGATCATATCGAGAAAATGAGCATCAATATGATGGAAATATGCATCAAAACTGGGGAAATGTTGATCGTCATGAGAAAATGAGCATCAAAATGAAGGAAATTTGCATCGAAAAAAGGAAATGTTGATCATAACGAGAAAACGAGCATCAAAATGATGAAAATATGCACCGAAACGAAGGAAATGTTGATCGTAACGAGAAAACGAGCATAAAAATGATGAAAATATGTATCGAAACGAAGGAAATGTTGATCATAATCAGAAAATGTGCATCAAAATGAAGAAATACGCATCGAAACGAAGAAAATGTTGATCATAAGGAGAAAACAAGCATCGAAATGAAGAAAATATGCATCGAAAAGAAGGAAATGTTGATCGTAATGAGAAAATATGCATCAAAATGAAGAAATATGCATCAAAAAGAAGGAAATGTTGATCATAACGAGAAAATGAGCATTAAATGATGGAAATATGCATCGAAACTAAGGAAATATTGATCGTAACAAGGAAACGAGCTTCTTAAAGAAGTAAATAAACATCGAAACGAAGGAAATGTTGATCGAAACAAGAAAATAAGCATCAAAATGATGAAAATATACTTCGAAACGAAGTAAATAATGATCGTAACGAGAAAAACAGCATCAAAATTATGTAAATATACATCAAAACGAAGGAAATATTGATTGTAATGAGAAAATGTGCTTTAAATTGAAGGAAGTATGTATCCAAACGAAGGAAATGTTCATCGTAAAGTGAAAATGAGCATCAAATTGAAGGAAATATATATCGAAAAGAAGGAAATATTGATCATAACAAGAAAATGAGCATAAAAATGATGAAAATATGCATCGAAACGAAGGAAATGTTGATCGTAACGAGAAAATGTGCATCAAAATGAAGAAATATGCATCGAAATGAAGAAAATGTTGATCATATCGAGAAAATGAGCATCAAAATAATGGAAATATGCATCGAAAAGAAGGAAACGTTGATCGTAACGAGAAAACGAGCATCAAAACGAAGGGAATGTTGATTGTAATGAGAAAATGAAATTTAAAATAAAGGAAATATGCATCGAAACGAAGGAAATGTTCATCGTAAAGTGAAAAAGAGCATCAAAATGAAGAAAATATGCATCGAAAAAAGGAAATGTTGATCATAATGAGAAAACGAGCATAAAAATCATGAAAATATGCATCGAAATGAAGGAAATGTTGATCGTAACGAGAAAATATGAATCAAAATTAACGAAATATGCATCGAAACGAAAGAAATATTGATCATAACGAGAAAATGTGCAACAAAATGAAGAAAATATGCATCGAAACAAAGGAAATGTTGATCGTAATAAGAAAACGAGCATCAAAATTATGGAAACATGCATCGAAACAAAGGAAATGTTGATCGTAATGAGAAAATGAACATCAAAATGAAGATAATATGCATCGTAACGAAGGTAATGTTTATTGTAATATGAAAATGAGCATTAAAATGAAGGAAATATGCATCGAAACTGGGGAAATATTGATCGTCATGAGATAATGAGCATTAAAATGAAGGAAATATGCATCGAAAAGAAGGAAATGTTGATCATAACGAGAAAACGAGCATCAAAATGATGAAAATAAGCATCGAAACGAAGGAAATGTTGATCGTAACGAGAAAATATGCATCAAAATGAGGGAAATATGCATCGAAAAGAAGAAAATATTGATCATATCGAGAAAATGAGCATCAAAATGATGGAAATATGCATCGAAAAGAAGAAAATATTGATCATATCGAGAAAATGAGCATCAAAAATTTTGAAATATTCATCGAAAAGAAGGAAATGTTGATCATAACGAGAAAACGAACATCTAAATGAAGGAAATATTGACCGTAACGAGAAAATGTGCATCAAAATGAAGGAAATATGCATCGAAACAAAGAAAATGTTAATCATAATGAGAAAACGAGCATAAAAATGATGAAAATATGTATCGAAACGAAGGAAATGTTGATCGTAACGAGAAAATGTGCATGAAAATGAATAAATATGCATCGAAACGAAGAAAATATTGATCATATCGAGAAAATGAGCATCAAAATAATGGAAATATGCATCGAAAAGAAGGAAATGTTGATCGTAACGAGAAAACGAGCATCAAAATGAAGGAAATATGCATCAAAACGAATAAAATATTGATTGTAACGAGAAAATGAGCATCAAAACGAAGAAATATGCATCAAAACGAAGAAAATGTTGATTGTAACGAGAAAATGAGCATTAAAACGAAGAAATATGCATCGAAACGAAGAAAATATTGATCATATCGAGAAAATGAGCATCAATATGATGGAAATATGCATCGAAACTGGGGAAATGTTGATCGTCATGAGAAAATGAGCATCAAAATGAAGGAAATTTGCATCGAAAAGAAGGAAATGTTGATCATAACGAGAAAACGAGCATCAAAATGATGAAAATATGCATCGAAACGAAGGAAATGTTGATCGTAACGAGAAAATATGCATCAAAATGATAGAAATATGCATCGAAATAAAGAAAATATTGATCATATCGAGAAAATGAGCATCAAAATTATTGAAATAAGCATCTAAAAGAAGGAAATGTTGATCATAACGAGAAAACGAGCATCTAAATGAAGGAAATATTGATCGTAACGAGAAAATGTGCATCAAAATGAAGGAAATATGCATCGAAACAAAGAAAATGTTAATCATAACGAGAAAACGATCATAAAAATGATGAAAATATGTATCGAAACGAAGGAAATGTTGATCGTAATGAGAAAATGAGCATCAAAATGAAGAAATGCATCGAAACGAAGAAAATATTGATCATATCGAGAAAATGAGCATCAAAATAATGGAAATATGCATCAAAAAGAAGGAAATGTTGATCGTAACGAGAAAACGAGCATTAAAATAATAGAAATATGCATCGAAAAGAAGGAAATGTTGATCATAACGAGAAAACGAGCATCAAAATGATGAAAATATGCATCGAAACGAAGAAAATATTGATCATATCGAGAAAATGAGCATTAAAATAATGGAAATATCTATATAAAAGAAGGAAATGTTGATCGTAACGAGAAAACGAGCATCAAAATAATGGAAATATGCATCGAAAAGATGGAAATGTTGATCATAACGAGAAAACAAGCATAAAAATGACGAAAATATGCATCGAAACGAAGGAAATGTTGATCGTAACGAGAAAACGAGCATCAAAATAATGGAAATATGCATCGAAAAGAAGGAAATGTTGATCATAACGAGAAAACGAGCATCAAAATGATGAAAATATGCATCGAAACGAAGGAAATGTTGATCGTAACGAGAAAATATGCATCAAAATGATGGAAATATGCATCGAAAAGAAGAAAATATTGATCATATCGAGAAAATGAGCATCAAAATAATGGAAATATGCATCGAAAAGAAGGAAATGTTGATCGTAACGAGAAAACGAGCATCAAAATGAAGGAAATATGCATCAAAACGAAGAAAATATTGATTGTAACGAGAAAATGAGCATCAAAACGAAGAAATATGCATCAAAACGAAGAAAATGTTGATTGTAACGAGAAAATGAGAATTAAAACGAAGAAATATGCACCGAAACGATGAAAATATTGATCATATCGAGAAAATGAGCATCAATATGATGGAAATATGCATCAAAACTGGGGAAATGTTGATCGTCATGAGAAAATGAGCATCAAAATGAAGGAAATTTGCATCGAAAAAAGGAAATGTTGATCATAACGAGAAAACGAGCATCAAAATGATGAAAATATGCACCGAAACGAAGGAAATGTTGATCGTAACGAGAAAACGAGCATAAAAATGATGAAAATATGTATCGAAACGAAGGAAATGTTGATCATAATCAGAAAATGTGCATCAAAATGAAGAAATACGCATCGAAACGAAGAAAATGTTGATCATAAGGAGAAAACAAGCATCGAAATGAAGAAAATATGCATCGAAAAGAAGGAAATGTTGATCGTAATGAGAAAATATGCATCAAAATGAAGAAATATGCATCAAAAAGAAGGAAATGTTGATCATAACGAGAAAATGAGCATTAAATGATGGAAATATGCATCGAAACTAAGGAAATATTGATCGTAACAAGGAAACGAGCTTCTTAAAGAAGTAAATAAACATCGAAACGAAGGAAATGTTGATCGAAACAAGAAAATAAGCATCAAAATGATGAAAATATACTTCGAAACGAAGTAAATAATGATCGTAACGAGAAAAACAGCATCAAAATTATGTAAATATACATCAAAACGAAGGAAATATTGATTGTAATGAGAAAATGTGCTTTAAATTGAAGGAAGTATGTATCCAAACGAAGGAAATGTTCATCGTAAAGTGAAAATGAGCATCAAATTGAAGGAAATATATATCGAAAAGAAGGAAATATTGATCATAACAAGAAAATGAGCATAAAAATGATGAAAATATGCATCGAAACGAAGGAAATGTTGATCGTAACGAGAAAATGTGCATCAAAATGAAGAAATATGCATCGAAATGAAGAAAATGTTGATCATATCGAGAAAATGAGCATCAAAATAATGGAAATATGCATCGAAAAGAAGGAAACGTTGATCGTAACGAGAAAACGAGCATCAAAACGAAGGGAATGTTGATTGTAATGAGAAAATGAAATTTAAAATAAAGGAAATATGCATCGAAACGAAGGAAATGTTCATCGTAAAGTGAAAAAGAGCATCAAAATGAAGAAAATATGCATCGAAAAAAGGAAATGTTGATCATAATGAGAAAACGAGCATAAAAATCATGAAAATATGCATCGAAATGAAGGAAATGTTGATCGTAACGAGAAAATATGAATCAAAATTAACGAAATATGCATCGAAACGAAAGAAATATTGATCATAACGAGAAAATGTGCAACAAAATGAAGAAAATATGCATCGAAACAAAGGAAATGTTGATCGTAATAAGAAAACGAGCATCAAAATTATGGAAACATGCATCGAAACAAAGGAAATGTTGATCGTAATGAGAAAATGAACATCAAAATGAAGATAATATGCATCGTAACGAAGGTAATGTTTATTGTAATATGAAAATGAGCATTAAAATGAAGGAAATATGCATCGAAACTGGGGAAATATTGATCGTCATGAGATAATGAGCATTAAAATGAAGGAAATATGCATCGAAAAGAAGGAAATGTTGATCATAACGAGAAAACGAGCATCAAAATGATGAAAATAAGCATCGAAACGAAGGAAATGTTGATCGTAACGAGAAAATATGCATCAAAATGAGGGAAATATGCATCGAAAAGAAGAAAATATTGATCATATCGAGAAAATGAGCATCAAAATGATGGAAATATGCATCGAAAAGAAGAAAATATTGATCATATCGAGAAAATGAGCATCAAAAATTTTGAAATATTCATCGAAAAGAAGGAAATGTTGATCATAACGAGAAAACGAACATCTAAATGAAGGAAATATTGACCGTAACGAGAAAATGTGCATCAAAATGAAGGAAATATGCATCGAAACAAAGAAAATGTTAATCATAATGAGAAAACGAGCATAAAAATGATGAAAATATGTATCGAAACGAAGGAAATGTTGATCGTAACGAGAAAATGTGCATGAAAATGAATAAATATGCATCGAAACGAAGAAAATATTGATCATATCGAGAAAATGAGCATCAAAATAATGGAAATATGCATCGAAAAGAAGGAAATGTTGATCGTAACGAGAAAACGAGCATCAAAATGAAGGAAATATGCATCAAAACGAATAAAATATTGATTGTAACGAGAAAATGAGCATCAAAACGAAGAAATATGCATCAAAACGAAGAAAATGTTGATTGTAACGAGAAAATGAGCATTAAAACGAAGAAATATGCATCGAAACGAAGAAAATATTGATCATATCGAGAAAATGAGCATCAATATGATGGAAATATGCATCGAAACTGGGGAAATGTTGATCGTCATGAGAAAATGAGCATCAAAATGAAGGAAATTTGCATCGAAAAGAAGGAAATGTTGATCATAACGAGAAAACGAGCATCAAAATGATGAAAATATGCATCGAAACGAAGGAAATGTTGATCGTAACGAGAAAATATGCATCAAAATGATAGAAATATGCATCGAAATAAAGAAAATATTGATCATATCGAGAAAATGAGCATCAAAATTATTGAAATAAGCATCTAAAAGAAGGAAATGTTGATCATAACGAGAAAACGAGCATCTAAATGAAGGAAATATTGATCGTAACGAGAAAATGTGCATCAAAATGAAGGAAATATGCATCGAAACAAAGAAAATGTTAATCATAACGAGAAAACGATCATAAAAATGATGAAAATATGTATCGAAACGAAGGAAATGTTGATCGTAATGAGAAAATGAGCATCAAAATGAAGAAATGCATCGAAACGAAGAAAATATTGATCATATCGAGAAAATGAGCATCAAAATAATGGAAATATGCATCAAAAAGAAGGAAATGTTGATCGTAACGAGAAAACGAGCATTAAAATAATAGAAATATGCATCGAAAAGAAGGAAATGTTGATCATAACGAGAAAACGAGCATCAAAATGATGAAAATATGCATCGAAACGAAGAAAATATTGATCATATCGAGAAAATGAGCATTAAAATAATGGAAATATCTATATAAAAGAAGGAAATGTTGATCGTAACGAGAAAACGAGCATCAAAATAATGGAAATATGCATCGAAAAGATGGAAATGTTGATCATAACGAGAAAACAAGCATAAAAATGACGAAAATATGCATCGAAACGAAGGAAATGTTGATCGTAACGAGAAAACGAGCATCAAAATAATGGAAATATGCATCGAAAAGAAGGAAATGTTGATCATAACGAGAAAACGAGCATCAAAATGATGAAAATATGCATCGAAACGAAGGAAATGTTGATCGTAACGAGAAAATATGCATCAAAATGATGGAAATATGCATCGAAAAGAAGAAAATATTGATCATATCGAGAAAATGAGCATCAAAATAATGGAAATATGCATCGAAAAGAAGGAAATGTTGATCGTAACGAGAAAACGAGCATCAAAATGAAGGAAATATGCATCAAAACGAAGAAAATATTGATTGTAACGAGAAAATGAGCATCAAAACGAAGAAATATGCATCAAAACGAAGAAAATGTTGATTGTAACGAGAAAATGAGAATTAAAACGAAGAAATATGCACCGAAACGATGAAAATATTGATCATATCGAGAAAATGAGCATCAATATGATGGAAATATGCATCAAAACTGGGGAAATGTTGATCGTCATGAGAAAATGAGCATCAAAATGAAGGAAATTTGCATCGAAAAAAGGAAATGTTGATCATAACGAGAAAACGAGCATCAAAATGATGAAAATATGCACCGAAACGAAGGAAATGTTGATCGTAACGAGAAAACGAGCATAAAAATGATGAAAATATGTATCGAAACGAAGGAAATGTTGATCATAATCAGAAAATGTGCATCAAAATGAAGAAATACGCATCGAAACGAAGAAAATGTTGATCATAAGGAGAAAACAAGCATCGAAATGAAGAAAATATGCATCGAAAAGAAGGAAATGTTGATCGTAATGAGAAAATATGCATCAAAATGAAGAAATATGCATCAAAAAGAAGGAAATGTTGATCATAACGAGAAAATGAGCATTAAATGATGGAAATATGCATCGAAACTAAGGAAATATTGATCGTAACAAGGAAACGAGCTTCTTAAAGAAGTAAATAAACATCGAAACGAAGGAAATGTTGATCGAAACAAGAAAATAAGCATCAAAATGATGAAAATATACTTCGAAACGAAGTAAATAATGATCGTAACGAGAAAAACAGCATCAAAATTATGTAAATATACATCAAAACGAAGGAAATATTGATTGTAATGAGAAAATGTGCTTTAAATTGAAGGAAGTATGTATCCAAACGAAGGAAATGTTCATCGTAAAGTGAAAATGAGCATCAAATTGAAGGAAATATATATCGAAAAGAAGGAAATATTGATCATAACAAGAAAATGAGCATAAAAATGATGAAAATATGCATCGAAACGAAGGAAATGTTGATCGTAACGAGAAAATGTGCATCAAAATGAAGAAATATGCATCGAAATGAAGAAAATGTTGATCATATCGAGAAAATGAGCATCAAAATAATGGAAATATGCATCGAAAAGAAGGAAACGTTGATCGTAACGAGAAAACGAGCATCAAAACGAAGGGAATGTTGATTGTAATGAGAAAATGAAATTTAAAATAAAGGAAATATGCATCGAAACGAAGGAAATGTTCATCGTAAAGTGAAAAAGAGCATCAAAATGAAGAAAATATGCATCGAAAAAAGGAAATGTTGATCATAATGAGAAAACGAGCATAAAAATCATGAAAATATGCATCGAAATGAAGGAAATGTTGATCGTAACGAGAAAATATGAATCAAAATTAACGAAATATGCATCGAAACGAAAGAAATATTGATCATAACGAGAAAATGTGCAACAAAATGAAGAAAATATGCATCGAAACAAAGGAAATGTTGATCGTAATAAGAAAACGAGCATCAAAATTATGGAAACATGCATCGAAACAAAGGAAATGTTGATCGTAATGAGAAAATGAACATCAAAATGAAGATAATATGCATCGTAACGAAGGTAATGTTTATTGTAATATGAAAATGAGCATTAAAATGAAGGAAATATGCATAGAAACTGGGGAAATATTGATCGTCATGAGATAATGAGCATTAAAATGAAGGAAATATGCATCGAAAAGAAGGAAATGTTGATCATAACGAGAAAACGAGCATCAAAATGATGAAAATAAGCATCGAAACGAAGGAAATGTTGATCGTAACGAGAAAATATGCATCAAAATGAGGGAAATATGCATCGAAAAGAAGAAAATATTGATCATATCGAGAAAATGAGCATCAAAATGATGGAAATATGCATCGAAAAGAAGAAAATATTGATCATATCGAGAAAATGAGCATCAAAAATTTTGAAATATTCATCGAAAAGAAGGAAATGTTGATCATAACGAGAAAACGAACATCTAAATGAAGGAAATATTGACCGTAACGAGAAAATGTGCATCAAAATGAAGGAAATATGCATCGAAACAAAGAAAATGTTAATCATAATGAGAAAACGAGCATAAAAATGATGAAAATATGTATCGAAACGAAGGAAATGTTGATCGTAACGAGAAAATGTGCATGAAAATGAATAAATATGCATCGAAACGAAGAAAATATTGATCATATCGAGAAAATGAGCATCAAAATAATGGAAATATGCATCGAAAAGAAGGAAATGTTGATCGTAACGAGAAAACGAGCATCAAAATGAAGGAAATATGCATCAAAACGAATAAAATATTGATTGTAACGAGAAAATGTGCATCAAAACGAAGAAATATGCATCAAAACGAAGAAAATGTTGATTGTAACGAGAAAATGAGCATTAAAACGAAGAAATATGCATCGAAACGAAGAAAATATTGATCATATCGAGAAAATGAGCATCAATATGATGGAAATATGCATCGAAACTGGGGAAATGTTGATCGTCATGAGAAAATGAGCATCAAAATGAAGGAAATTTGCATCGAAAAGAAGGAAATGTTGATCATAACGAGAAAACGAGCATCAAAATGATGAAAATATGCATCGAAACGAAGGAAATGTTGATCGTAACGAGAAAATATGCATCAAAATGATAGAAATATGCATCGAAATAAAGAAAATATTGATCATATCGAGAAAATGAGCATCAAAATTATTGAAATAAGCATCTAAAAGAAGGAAATGTTGATCATAACGAGAAAACGAGCATCTAAATGAAGGAAATATTGATCGTAACGAGAAAATGTGCATCAAAATGAAGGAATATGCATCGAAACAAAGAAAATGTTAATCATAACGAGAAAACGATCATAAAAATGATGAAAATATGTATCGAAACGAAGGAAATGTTGATCGTAATGAGAAAATGAGCATCAAAATGAAGAAATGCATCGAAACGAAGAAAATATTGATCATATCGAGAAAATGAGCATCAAAATAATGGAAATATGCATCAAAAAGAAGGAAATGTTGATCGTAACGAGAAAACGAGCATTAAAATAATAGAAATATGCATCGAAAAGAAGGAAATGTTGATCATAACGAGAAAACGAGCATCAAAATGATGAAAATATGCATCGAAACGAAGAAAATATTGATCATATCGAGAAAATGAGCATTAAAATAATGGAAATATCTATATAAAAGAAGGAAATGTTGATCGTAACGAGAAAACGAGCATCAAAATAATGGAAATATGCATCGAAAAGATGGAAATGTTGATCATAACGAGAAAACAAGCATAAAAATGACGAAAATATGCATCGAAACGAAGGAAATGTTGATCGTAACGAGAAAACGAGCATCAAAATAATGGAAATATGCATCGAAAAGAAGGAAATGTTGATCATAACGAGAAAACGAGCATCAAAATGATGAAAATATGCATCGAAACGAAGGAAATGTTGATCGTAACGAGAAAATATGCATCAAAATGATGGAAATATGCATCGAAAAGAAGAAAATATTGATCATATCGAGAAAATGAGCATCAAAATTATTGAAATATGCATCGAAAAGAAGGAAATGTTGATCATAACGAGAAAACGAACATCTAAATGAAGTAAATATTGACCGTAACGAGAAAATGTGCATCAAAATGAAGGAAATATGCATCGAAACAAAGAAAATGTTAATCATAATGAGAAAACGAGCATAAAAATAATGAAAATATGTATCGAAACGAAGGAAATGTTGATCGTAACGAGAAAATGAGCATGAAAATGAATAAATATGCATCGAAACGAAGAAAATATTGATCATATCGAGAAAATGAGCATCAAAATAATGGAAATATGCATCGAAAAGAAGGAAATGTTGATCGTAACGAGAAAACGAGCATCTAAATGAAGGAAATATTGATCGTAACGAGAAAATATGCATCGAAACGAAGAAAATGTTGATCGTAACGAGAAAATATGCATCGAAACGTAGAAAATATTGATCATATCGAGAAAATGAGCATCAAAATGATTGAAATATGCATCGAAAAGAAGAAAATATTGATCATAACGAGAAAACGAGCATCAAAATGATGAAAATATGCATCGAAAAGAAGGAAATGTTGATCGTAACGAGAAAACGAGCATCTAAATGAAAGAAATATGCATCAAAACGAAAAAATATTGATTGTAACGAGAAAATGAGAATCAAAACGAAGAAAATGTTGATTGTAACGAGAAAATGAGCATCAAAACGAAGAAATATGCATCGAAACGAAAAAAATATTGATCATATCTAGAAAATGAGCATCAAAATGATGGAAATATGCATCGAAACTGGGGAAATGTTGATCGTCATGAAAAAAATGAGCATCAAAATTAAAGAAATATGCATCGAAAAGAAGGAAATGTTGATCATAACGAGAAAACGAGCATCAAAATGATGAAAATATGCATCGAAACGAAGGTAATGTTGATCGTAACGAGAAAATATACATCAAAATGATGGAAATATGCATCGAAACGAAGAAAATATTGATCATATCGAGAAAATGAGCATCAAAGTTATTAAAATATGCATCTAAAAGAAGGAAATGTTGATCATAACGAGAAAACTAGCATCTAAATGAAGGAAATATTGATCGTAATGAGAAAATGTGCATCAAAATGAAGGAAATTTGCATCGAAACAAAGAATATGTTAATCATAATGAGAAAACGAGCATAAAAATGATTAAAATATGTATCGAAACGAAGGAAATATTGATCGTAACGAGAAAATGAGCATCAAAATGAAGAAATATGCATCGAAACGAAGAAAATGTTGATCATATCGAGAAAATGAGCATCAAAATAATGGAAATATGCATCGAAAATAAGGAAAAGTTGATCGTAACGAGAAAACGAGCATCAAAATAATGGAAATATGCATCGAAAAGAAGGAAATGTTGATCATAACGAGAAAACAAGCATCAAAATGATGAAAATATGCATCGAAACGAAGGAAATGTTGATCGTAACGAGAAAATATGCATCAAAATGATGGAAATATGCATCGAAAAGAATAAAATATTGATCATATCGAGAAAATGAGCATCAAAATGATGGAAATATACATCGAAAAGAAGAAAATATTGATCATATCGAGAAAATGAGCATCAAAATTATTGAAATATGCATCGAAAAGAAGGAAATGTTGATCATAACGAGAAAACGAACATCTAAATGAAGGAAATATTGACCGTAACGAGAAAATGTGCATCAAAATGAAGGAAATATGCATCGAAACAAAGAAAATGTTAATCATAATGAGAAAACGAGCATAAAAATGATGAAAATATGTATCAAAACGAAGGAAATGTTGATCGTAATGAGAAAATGAGCATGAAAATGAATAAATATGCATCGAAACGAAGAAAATATTGATCATATCGAGAAAATGAGCATCAAAATAATGGAAATATGCATCAAAAAGAAGGAAATGTTGATCGTAACGAGAAAACGAGCATCTAAATGAAGGAAATATGCATCAAAACGAAGAAAATATTGATTGTAACGAGAAAATGAGCATCAAAACGAAGAAATATGCATCAAAACGAAGAAAATGTTGATTGTAACGAGAAAATGAGCATCAAAACGAAGAAATATGCATCGAAACGAAGAAAATATTGATCATATCGAGAAAATGAGCATCAATATGATGGAAATATGCATCGAAATTGGGGAAATGTTGATCGTCATGAGAAAATGAGCATCAAAATGAAGGAAATTTGCATCGAAAAGAAGGAAATGTTGATCATAACGAGAAAACGAGCATCAAAATGATGAAAATATGCATCGAAACGAAGGAAATGTTGATCGTAACGAGAAAATATGCATCAAAATGATGGAAATATGCATCGAAATGAAGAAAATTTTGATCATATCGAGAAAATGAGCATCAAAATTATTGAAATATGCATCTAAAAGAAGGAAATGTTGATCATAACGAGAAAACGAGCATCTAAATGAAGGAAATATTGATCGTAACGAGAAAATGTGCATCAAAATGAAGGAAATATGCATTGAAACAAAGAAAATGTTAATCATAATGAGAAAACGATCATAAAAATGATGAAAATATGTATCGAAACGAAGGAAATGTTGATCGTAATGAGAAAATGAGCATCAAAATGAAAAAATGCATCGAAACGAAGAAAATATTGATCATATCGAGAAAATGAGCATCAAAATAATGGAAATATGCATCGAAAAGAAGGAAATGTTGATCGTAATGAGAAAACGAGCATTAAAATAATGGAAATATGCATCGAAAAGAAGGAAATATTGACCATAACGAGAAAACGAGCATCAAAATGATGAAAATATGCATCGAAACGAAGAAAATATTGATCATATCGAAAAAATGAGCATTAAAATAATGGAAATATCCATCGAAAAGAAGGAAATGTTGATCGTAACGAGAAAACGAGCATCAAAGTAATGGAAATATGCATCGAAAAGATGGAAATGTTGATCATAACGAGAAAAGAAGCATCAAAATGACGAAAATATGCATCGAAACAAAAGGAAATATTGATCGTAACGAGATAATATGCTTCAAAATGATGGAAATATGCATAGAAACAAAGACAATATTGATCATATCGAGAAAATGAGCATCAGAATTATTGGAATATGCATCGAAAAGAAGGAAATGTTGATCATAACGAGAAAACGAGCATCAAAATGATGAAAATATGCATCGAAACAATGGGAAATGTTGATCGTAACAAGAAAACGAGCATCTAAATGATGGAAATATGCATCGAAACGGAGGAAATGTTGATTGTAACGAGAAAATGAGCATCAAAACGAAGAAATATGCATCGAAACAAAGAAAATGTTGATCATATCGAGAAAATGAGCATCAAAATGATGGAAATATGCATCGAAACTGGGGAAATATTTATCGTCATGAGAAAATGAGCATCAAAATGTAGGAAATATGCATCGAAAAGAAGGAAATGTTGATCGTAACGTGAAAATATGCATCGAAACGTAGAAAATATTGATCATATCGAGAAAATGAGCATCAAAATGATTGGAATATGCATCGAAAAGAAGAAAATATTGATCATAACGAGAAAACGAGCATTAAAATGATGAAAATATGCATCGAAAAGAAGGAAATGTTGATCGTAACGAGAAAACGAGCATCAAAATGAAGGAAATATGCATCAAAACGAAGAAAATATTGATTGTAACGAGAAAATGAGCAACAAAACGAAGAAATATGCATCAAAACGAAGAAAATATTGATTGTAACGAGAAAATGAGAATTAAAACGAAGAAATATGCATCGAAACGAAGAAAATATTGATCATATCGAGAAAATGAGCATCAATATGATGGAAATATGCATCAAAACTGGGGAAATGTTGATCGTCATGAGAAAATGAGCATCAAAATGAAGGAAATTTGCATCGAAAAAAAGAAAATGTTGATCATAACGAGAAAACGAGCATCAAAATGATGAAAATATGCACCGAAACGAAGGAAATGTTGATCGTAACGAGAAAATATGCATCAAAATGATGGAAATATGCATCGAAATAAAGAAAATATTGATCATATCGAGAAAATGAGCTTCAAAATTATTGAAATAAGCATCTAAAAGAAGGAAATGTTGATCATAACGAGAAATCTAGCGTCTAAATGAAGGAAATATTGATCGTAACGAGAAAATGTGCATCAAAATGAAGGAAATATGCATCGAAACAAAGAAAATGTTAATCATAACGAGAAAACGATCATAAAAATGATGAATATATGTATCGAAACGAAGGAAATGTTGATCGTAATGAGAAAATGAGCATCAAAATGAAGAAATGCATCGAAACGAAGAAAATATTGATCATATGGAGAAAATGAGCATCAAAATAATGGAAATATGCATCGAAAAGAAGGAAATGTTGATCGTAACGAGAAAACGAGCATTAAAATATGGAAATATGCATCGAAAAGAAGGAAATGTTGATCATAACGAGAAAACGAGCATCAAAATGATGAAAATATGCATCGAAACGAAGAAAATATTGATCATATCGAGAAAATGAGCATTAAAATAATGGAAATATCTATATAAAAGAAGGAAATGTTGATCGTAACGAGAAAACGAGCATCAAAATAATGGAAATATGCATCGAAAAGATGGAAATGTTGATCATAACGAGAAAACAAGCATAAAAATGACGAAAATATGCATCGAAACGAAGGAAATGTTGATCGTAACGAGAAAACGAGCATCAGAATAATGGAAATATGCATCGAAAAGAAGGAAATGTTGATCATAACGAGAAAACGAGCATCAAAATGATGAAAATATGCATCGAAACGAAGGAAATATTGATCGTAACGAGAAAATATGCATCAAAATGATGGAAATATGCATCGAAAAGAAGAAAATATTGATCATATCGAGAAAATGAGCATCAAAATGATGGAAATATACATCGAAAAGAAGAAAATATTGATCATATCGAGAAAATGAGCATCAAAATTATTGAAATATGCATCGAAAAGAAGGAAATGTTGATCTTAACGAGAAAACGAACATCTAAATGAAGTAAATATTGACCGTAACGAGAAAATGTGCATCAAAATGAAGGAAATATGCATCGAAACAAAGAAAATGTTAATCATAATGAGAAAACGAGCATAAAAATGATGAAAATATGTATCGAAACGAAGGAAATGTTGATCGTAACGAGAAAATGAGCATGAAAATGAATAAATATGCATCGAAACGAAGAAAATATTGATCATATCGAGAAAATGAGCATCAAAATAATGGAAATATGCATCGAAAAGAAGGAAATGTTGATCGTAACGAGAAAACGAGTATCAAAATGAAGGAAATATGCATCAAAACGAAGAAAATATTGATTGTAACGAGAAAATGAGCATCAAAACGAAGAAATATGCATCAAAACGAAGAAAATGTTGATTGTAACGAGAAAATGAGAATTAAAACGAAGAAATATGCATCGAAACGAAGAAAATATTGATCATATCGAGAAAATGAGCATCAATATGATGGAAATATGCATCAAAACTGGGGAAATGTTGATCGTCATGAGAAAATGAGCATCAAAATGAAGGAAATTTGCATCGAAAAAAAGTAAATGTTGATCATAACGAGAAAACGAGCATCAAAATGATGAAAATATGCACCGAAACGAAGGAAATGTTGATCGTAACGAGAAAATATGCATCAAAATGATGGAAATATGCATCGAAATAAAGAAAATATTGATCATATCGAGAAAATGAGCTTCAAAATTATTGAAATAAGCATCTAAAAGAAGGAAATGTTGATCATAACGAGAAAACGAGCATCTAAATGAAGGAAATATTGATCGTAACGAGAAAATGTGCATCAAAATGAAGGAAATATGCATCGAAACAAAGAAAATGTTAATCATAATGAGAAAACGATCATAAAAATGATGAAAATATGTATCGAAACGAAGGAAATGTTGATCGTAATGAGAAAATGAGCATCAAAATGAAGAAATGCATCGAAACGAAGAAAATATTGATCATATCGAGAAAATGAGCATCAAAATAATGGAAATATGCATCGAAAAGAAGGAAATGTTGATCGTAACGAGAAAACGAGCATTAAAATAATGGAAATATGCATCAAAAAGAAGGAAATGTTGATCATAACGAGAAAACGAGCATCAAAATGATGAAAATATGCATCGAAACGAAGAAAATATTGATCA